>JAUTBV010121017.1:0-13104 GCA_032361325.1 Lepetodrilus fucensis
TGAATGTACTTTGCAGTTATAGCTAAGAACTAGTCCAAAACAACCATAAATATCTGTGATATTATGCCTTTAAGAAAAACAAGACAAAGTACCTGTTGCAGTGTGACAAACAGTATAGGTAAGGTGTGAGATTGGCAGGGAAAGAGTCAATTTATCATCATCGTGGATGGTTTTCTTCACGATTCCTGACTCTTAGTACACACATCCTCAAGTTGGAAGTATAGGAACTCCAAATAACTTCAATATTAGTTCTTTCTGAGACATCTGTAAGTCAGGACTCATGAGCAACAGTTCTGAAGCTGCACACTTTCCAGATCCCTGTATGTTGCTTGGTTAATTCTTTGGACAATAGTTTGAATTCTCATTGACATGTGGGCTTCAAGAGATGTATTATTTGATACAACAATGGTGTAGTGTATATATGAGGATGTGGTAGTGTTGTGTGTGAGGGGTTGTGGTAGTGTTGTGTGTGAGGGGTTTAGTGTTGTGTGTGAGGGGTTGTGGTAGTGTTGTGTGTGAGGGGTTGTGGTAGTGTTGTGTGTGAGGGGTTGTAGTAGTATATTGTCCACCTGTGGGGGGAAGTCAGTGATTACGGAGTTTAATGTCTCTGCAGAAATCTTTCACGTGTCGGGTAGGGGGTGGGGATATCAGTGTAAGGATGTGGAAGCTAGCCATGTGTGTTTTTACTTCATCACTAAGGGCTTACTGGTAATTTCAGCTTGTCAATTTTTTATAAGTTCATTATTCCTAAGATTCGTGATCTTGTGTACTCAAGAGGATATGTCTGTAGTCCCTGCAGCAAGTTTAAAATCAATGTCTGGGAGCGACTGCTGTAAAGCTCCCCTACAAAGGACCATCCTTCACTCTGGCTGCCACACAGATGCAATATACATGTACCTATACTTTACATGTACCTATACTTTACATGTACCTATACTTTACTAACACTGGGCACAAATGTCACGTCTCTCTTGTTCAATGCAATATATTATTTTAGTAGTTAATTCTACCTTCAAGTTTAGTTTTTTTTGCCATGGTGGTGGGAGGATTTACATGTATATAAAAATGTATGTTTACAACATAGGCATGTTTGTATTGTGTGTGTGTGCAGTAAGTCACGTAGCTCAAATTACTGGTTCCCACAGAGAAAAGTAACCACAGACAGCATTGTGGTTCATCCAGTTATTACCAAACCATATTGATTTTTATACAACTAGTTTGTACCAATACAATTTTGTTCTAAATAATACATAATTTGCCATTTTGACACAATTTCAATGTTTTATTCAAAACTCGTCTTCAGGTGTAATGAGAAATGTTGCTTCTTGTACATCACTAAGTATGTCATTAGTAGATTACTTATCACGGCATGTTATACTAAGTGCCAATGTCCATTAGGTTTGATGTTGACATCTGGTTTGTGTCTGCATTTACAGAAGTATATGATCAAATGGACATTGGATTATCGAAATATGTAGCATCAAAATGTCTGGTCCACAGATCACAAAATGTTTCCGAGTACAAACTCAAAATCTTATTAAAAAATCCCTACATAAAATTTGAGCTTGGGCATGAAATTGTACTGGTATTCAGAGGCCTGGCCACAAGATTACAAATTTAGTTTTTAGTACAAGTGCATGCTCAATTCAAGGTTTTGTTCACAAATCCCTATATCAAATTTTAGTTTGAGCATGAAATTGTACTGGTATGAGACTTGGCCCCGAGTTTACAAAACATTTTTGAATACAAGTGCATGCTCAACTCAAGGTTTTGTTCACACATCCCTATATAAAATTTAAGCTTGAGTATGAAATTGTACTGGTATGTATGCATGCAATATCACATTCTTCCTGTTGTGGGTGACAAGGGATGCCTTACAGAGAAGTCTCTGTGATCAATCCACCAGGAAGAGGTTTACTAACACTTTGTTAATCCACTCAATTGACTAGTCACAGCGGTCTCGCAGTACGCCTCTCAGTAAAATAAAAGCAACAATAAACACATTCAAAATCTTCATATTTTATTCAAGATAAATCATATTTAATACAACAACAACAAAAATGTGCCAATCCCTGCATTTCAATATTTTTGCATATTCAGAATGACAATACCTAAATATTTAATCGTAAAGTACTTTGCGAGCAACAGCACTATGGGATAAAAGCGTCGTGCACATGGAATATAGGTAAATAATGAGTACGGTATGCACATGCTCTCATGTGCATAATTTATACCATTGTTTGTATCCATCCGACTCGCCCAGCAATCTCACAAATTGATTTAAATCGCATACAAAGAGAGTAAATAATATAGCAAATACCACCACAAGCCAGAGTAATCAGTTGAGATATCAATCAGAATCAGCGATCAATAAAAGTATATTACATGGCTAGCCATGTTAAAGCAATGGAAACTATCAAGAATACCAGTCTCGCTTATATAACATAGATATAAAGCATCAAAACGACCAAATTTGCAATACTGATATATATATCCAACATCCAATTTACCTACTGCTCACCCATAAGATCCAATAAGATGAAAATATTGCAATATTCTCCTGACAGAATAATTAGTTAACACCCAATTTCCAGTTACTGCACCATTGGTTTTATTACTTTGGTGATAGACGCATTATGGTCTGTGTCTATAACCGTGACCTTCCACTCTTGGGTCCGTTACGGGGCTCCCATGTGAACACGGTTATACGTCTGATCAATGCATCTGTCTATCTACGATTCCCTGGCGTCTGAAGCAGAATTCACCCTTCATATGATGGACTGAAGGCAGTCAGATGCCAGTCCCACTGGACTCTTGATTCAGTTTGCACAGAATCTATCCGTTGCATTTGTATGATTCACATATCGCTACAATCAATAGATCATTGGCAAATAGATAAAGGTTTCATAAAAATATATTGAATCCACATAACTGAAGCCAATGAGAGCTAAACGATCATATTGGGCAGGAGATAATGAATAGTTCATGTTCTATAATAATAACATTATCCTACAGAAATCTAAACTCTTTAACACTGCATTCAACATAATACTATGATCCTCCTCATCCCAGGTGGCCAGGTGCCATGCCATGTTTCATATTGCTTGAAGACTCTTGCATATAGTCTATGTATACCAATCTTTCACATAATTAATATCACAATGGGATTTCCTGGAAAATGTGGTAATCAATAAAATTAAAATTAAAATTCTATTAAATTTATAAAGGTGGTAACATTGTGGCTAAAATATGGTCTTAATACTGTTCACGTAGAAGTTGAAGAAATAAAAATATCTGTATTCATCAAACTCCAGTGAGAAGTCTTCATATTCTTGGGGTGTGCAATGTGTGTTACTGAGAGTTCATCTCATTGATATTACCTTCCATTCAAGTCTACAAGAAGCATATCCTGATATTAAAGTCACAAACTAAGCAGTTCACTAGTTCATGATTAACCCTCCACACAAATCGGTTAATGTAAATGCATGTTGGAAACCCTATAGATTCAATTGGTCTGCCACAGACATGGAACAACTGACAAACAAAATGAAGCCAACAAACTCTTCCGAGACATAGCTGGTGGGAGGATTTGAGCATATGCAGCTAGATTTAATTTAGAAAACAAAATCAAAATGAACAGCTTCAAAAATGAGATTGTGAAAGAAACAAAATCTAATCTACAACTAAGGAAAATCTAGAAAAAATAGTGCAGGAAAGTCATGAAGAGATTCCTCCCCCATGAAAATCAAGAGGACGAGAAAGAATACAGAGGTGCATCTACAAGTCATCTAGGAAAGATAGAAACCATCTCAGTAACTGAAAGTCAGACGTTATAGTTGAGTTCACCACCATGAACCCCTGATGTTCAGTCAGTGAAACAGTCGAGTGCCATGCAGGACAGTGATGGAGACAGGAGTAGAGGATAGAAGGAATGAAGAAGGTGCAGTACTAGATCCAGAGTTTAACTAGTGCAACCAGAGGTGCAGCATTAGATCCAGTCTAACTTGTGCAATCACAGGTGCAGTACTAGATCCAGAATCTAACTAGTGCAACCAAAGGTGCAGCATTAGATCCAGTCTAACTTGTGCAACCACAGGTGCAGTACTAGATCCAGAGTCTAACTAGTGCAACCAAAGGTGCAGCATTAGATCCAGTCTAACTGGTGCAACTACAGGTGCAGTACTAGATCCAGTCTAACTAGTGCAACCAGAGGTGCAGCATTAGATCCAGAGTCTAACTGGTGTAACCAAACTAGATCTAGAGTCTAACTAGTGCAACCAAACTAGATCTAGAGTCTAACTAGTGCAATCAGAGGTGCAGCATTAGATCCAGAGTCTAACTGGTGCAACCAAACTAGATCTAGAGTCTAACTGGTGCAGCCAGAGGTGCAGCAAGACGAGGCGGAGGTGTTAGTTAATGAGGCGACGCTACTGGAAACTACATGGAAATTCAGTTAACTCTCTCCCCATTGACTTAAAGTCAAAAGTCTCTGCCACATTGGGCTGCTTCCAATGCGTGCTGTCTGATGGAACTAATTTGAATGAGATGTTGTAATGTATCATACCAGGTACTTCATGAGGAATGTTAGTCAGAAAATATTGCTACATGGAAGCTAATGTCTTGATCCCATAATGTAAAAGTGTTGTTACTAAGAAAATTGGGGAAAATACACAGCTTCTTTCACAGGCAAGCAATTATGTGGTTCTTGAAGCAATAAACTAATGTCAGTCGGAAAACTTGACACCAATCAAGGAACTTGAAATTTTCCCAAGGGAACTGCAGGCATCAGTGGAAGAGATGAGAATGCCAATCTAATTCACTTTCTGAGAGGAACATTAGCAGTAGAACACTAAATTAAAATCCAAATTATTTATATTTATTGTGCAACTTGGTATGATAATAAAATATGCAAGTAGTTCACAAGTAAAATTCAGTACATATTCACAAAGAACCCAATGACATTTAAATCGATAGGAGTCCCAACAAATATATAATAACTGAAATATATCATATGTAAACTAGATTTCTTTTTAAATGTTCCATCCAAATGTTATCATTTTTCAAGAATCAAATATCAATGGATTCTGATATAATATCTACTGTATTGCTGTTTCAATTTCCATAGTCAGTATGGTAGTCAATTTCACCACGTCAGTACGATATGTCAAATAAATAATCAGAAAAGAATCATACCGAAGCAATATCAAAATCATATTGCAAAATAATCCCCTTTCTCACTTTCAGAAGTCTGTCATAAATCTACACCTTAGGTGTGTGTTTCACACAAACTGTTCAAATTGCCTTTGTACAATACAGTGTTCTGTGTTGTTTATTACAGACATGTTGTGGGAGATACCAATGCTGTATATATGGGGCACCAAATACAGCACAGCTGCCACCAACAGTTATATCACACTGCAGGTGCAGCCTGATCCCAAGCAGACATTGATGCCTCGAGGCATCGATCAACTGCCTTCCTTCCAGGAGACTGGATCAAGCATTAAGATGATGAACTATCCATTGGTTCCTCGTCAACCTCCACGGTTATCTTCCAATGTTATAGCCAAGGCATCGCGAGACATGACGGTATGCAGTGAACTGAACTTCAGGAAACTATCACTCTCGCACTTTTATTTCTACATTTATGTTAAAGTTATTTTTATTGACGGCATCTGTCTGGAATGTCATGGCAATAGGTTACAAGCCATAGTTCTTAACAGCGAGGCATCAACTACCGACATCTCAACATATGCATTCCTGCATTACGAGCCGAAAAATATCCATCTAACTTTTTTACTCCGCTTTCCACAGTTCTGCTAAAGTGAATATTTTATTGACATAATTGTCTGAAATGTCAGGAAATTTCAATCACTACTAATAGTATTTCAGAAAACAGTTCAGGCCAGAAAAGTGTAGTAGGATGACTATAAAAAAGATAATCATGTGGTGGAACTAGATTCTTATCCAGGTATATGTGACCCATTTTGTTGAAAACTAGGCAAAATGTCCAGATTTATCATTTAGCTTGTATTCATTTACATCTTGTTATTAGCATGACTTTGTTTCTACTATCAAGTAACAATTTATAACTATGCAAAAAAAACATATAACCACAGGGCTCAATTTAGCGACTAATTTGGGAGCAATGCCGACCTAATTTTGCATTTGGCAACCAATATTTCACTTATTTTAAGTATTTCTGGCTATGCAGGCACCAAATGGCTCCTTGGAAAAAAGTGTAACTTTGAGGCCTGTAACCAGAGATGCCTAAAAGAGTAGCACATGTCCCTACTCCAACAGGGAGTGGGTTAAGAACAAAGCAAATCTAATTGCAGAAACCTTTCAGATATATATTGCATCAATTAAGTCTCACCAAAATAACTTTCAGCAACGTCAGTGAAATACAACAAGCAGTTCAACCATTAAAATAGTTTCCATGTGACAATTCGCAAAACGTTCTTACAAACTTCTTAGCCAAAGAACAGTTTTTAATGTTTCTTATACACAAAGTCTACAAACTATTCTTAGACTAAGAAGTTCATAAAAACATTTAGAGAATAAGTCCCCTGGATTCCAGCCTCAATGGCAATAGTCGGGACAACAAAAGTTGATATACAAATATGACAACAACATTTCTCCAAATAGTAACAAGATTCAATTTGCACTAATGTTGGTTCCATAATGGCAAGAAGCAAGCTAACATTCACACAGTGGCACGGTGACTCCGACCCGCGTCTACACGTTACCAATATGGCAGTTTCAATACTCACCATGTAATGAAAGTGGCAGCCATTTTGAAAATTCAATTACCAGCCTAATGGATGAGGTAAATGTTAGCATAGATCACTACTAGTATTTCACACACGAATGTGCGAGCGAGGTTAACTTCTTACATGCTTCAATAGCTGAGAGAGATAAAAAGAAAAACTGCTGTAGAGAAGAAGAAACCTAGAAGAGAACATTCCAAGCCTAGCCATCTTATCCACTACATGTATACCGCAGGATTCTAGCCAGATCCATGTTGAAAAATACCTTCATCAGCTCCATGAGAGAGTCCCAGCTAAGCAGTGGTGATGATGGCGACAATGAACTAGGAGAGCCTTTAGGTAAAACAATGTGAACAGCACCAAGGCCAGAGATTGTAGTTGAGTGTCCCCTTGCCAAATCAGTGGTACAACTGCTGATATAATGATACAACATATCGAAGCAGTCAGCCACTGACTCGCCACGAGAACCCATAGCAGTCAATGGTAGTAGTCAATGGAGGCAGCAACACACGTTTCTGAACTGGAAAAACTCAGACCGACTAGCAGCACGTCTGTAGGCAAATGAAGAAAGATTAATAACTTGAAGACCTGCATGCGATGAAGTTAATTTTGCAATATTAATGAAACTGAAGTGAGAAACTAACACCTAAAATAACAAATATTAATTCTATTTTAAATTACAGATGTGCATATTGGATACTATAACAAATAATAGAAATTTTTAGCAAAACATTATAATTGCTTGTCATTTGGAAAAAGAATCAAATGTTAAATATTAATTTTAGAACCAAAATATTAGTTTGTTAATTAGCAAAATCTAAGGAATCTAAGGAAATTGGAAGGTCTAATAAGAAATTTTTTAATTAAATGTCATCTCAAGATTGCTAAACCCACGCAATTAAAACATGCCTTGCCATAACAGTGATCCAATATTCATCATGTATTGTCAGATGTAATTAGACATAATCTCCTTCACTCTTTCATAAACATGTTGAACACTACAAACATTCTTTAAGCTATTGATGAAGATTATGTTGAACACTACAACAAATTTTGAAGCTATTGATGAGGACAAAGCAAGAAATCACCTTTAGATATCTACATGCTTTCAGCACAGATCTGCCGACTTAATGCCAGAGCACATTGTCTACTCAAGCAGCAGGGTAAAACAATGACAGTTGGATTACTCAGGCTCTTGCTTGTGGGTTAATCTAGGTAGACATGCTCCCTGTGGACAGCTGGCCATTTAAATGTACCTAATGAAATCAGTGTCCCCTGATTGTGCTCTGCATGTTAGGGGGACAGGAGGCTGTGGCCAACCTGAAGGATTACAATTAGGGGACACAGGCTCCTCAAAGTCCCTTTCTAACACCAGACCAAGCTAAGCTGGCCCCTTGGGGTTCTACGACAAGAAGGCAGGCACCCTGGCAGGATTGCATAAAGAAGTCACCAAGAGAAGTGCGAACAACAGGCTTGGAAGGGGGTTGGAAGAGAGATTGTTGAACTGGCATTGCATGTGACAAACTGAGTGTCACTATCGAATACATATTCAAATTTAACCCACTCCATGCTGGGCACACCCATTTAGGGCATCTCGACTTGCCTCCAGCATAGAGAAAGTTAATGTGATAACAATGTAAAGATGATGGTTATTTTGATAAAATACACCCATTGTTGCTTACAATATTAATGCTCATTCTTAAACAAAGTAAACTAACCTCGATTATTTTGAAAAAAAAAATACTTGCTGTCATTCACATTATTCATGTTCATTTTGAAAATAAAAACAATACGGAAATTAATATAATTAAGAAAATAATTTCTGTAATTCCTGCATGTTTTAAACACAATTTTCATTCATCTCTCCAGAGAATTGGAAACACATGAAATTAATAGTGCATCCATATTGTCTACGAGTCTGTGTTCTGTGATTGATACTAGCCAAACTATTTTATGGGACAATTTTCCCATTATTCATCTAGGGAGTCATCGAACCAATCTCTGGTTGGCTAAAAGTTTTACAAGCACTTTTACATATCCGTTCAGAGTGATGTATGTCTCTGATGGAGCATCAGTAACGGCTATGAGGATGACATTACATGGGAATCAATAGATGATGAGATCTAGCAGATGTGGAGGGTAAATTATGTTACTTCCATATTGTATAAACTTAGTTCACTATAAAATATGGTCAACTGAATAATCTTACGTACAACTCGTACGTAGTTTATTAACTACACCATGACAATAGCTACCCATACATTTCTGAAAAAGCATTTCTGAAAGGTTAATCTATTTAGTATCTTTCATCAATTACAAGACTATAAACCATTAACAGTTAAACATTGCAAATTACTGGAAGGATGCAAAATAGACATTAAAATGTGAAAAAATGGTACCTGTAAACTTATTCCAAAGCCTCTTGAAGAAACAATAAGGATGCTGGGTCAATCTAGGAACATCTTGGCCGCTGATAGGAGCATTGCATAGTTCAATCATGACATTAATCTGGAAGTTGATAAGAAGATTGACCTCCAGGAAGTGGTGAGAAGATTGACCTCCAGGAAGTGGTGAGAAGATTGACCTCCAGGAAGTGGTGAGAAGACTGACCTCCAGGAAGTGAGGTCCTATCAGCTGTAGGAGTGCAAGACAAGGAGAGGGAACAGGGCAACACAGAACCAAGGAACTCCATCAGTTGGAGAAAGTGTTATCATTGGAACAGAACAGCTCATCCTTGTCATCGACGTTCACTCAGACAGAACAATCAACCGACAGAGGCTGAAAACAACGCGTAATGCTGAAAGGGTGTGTGACATCACATTCTTGCCAGAAAGGATCCTCCCAGTCTGCTTAACGACGTGGAATCTGAACAGATTTGCAGCATTCCCCGACTGGAGTCGCCCGCCCTCAGACCAGCCAACCCCTGGCCAGCCAACGAAGACGATCGGGCGTATTGATCATGTGCACTTCCTCACTTCCTGTCCGTGACGGAGAGTACATAGGCAGGGGGAGGGAGAGGGGGAGGGGAGAGGGGGAGGGGAGAGGGGGGAGTGGGAGAGGGTCCCTCGGGACATGGACAACACTCGCTGACCAGGAGCCCGACAGTTGCATTCCCCATCACAAATTACAGCCACCATCCATTTGTGCATATTGGAAATTAATTTTTAATTAAACTGATCAAAAGAGACTCAGCTCCAAGCAACTAGTTCACAGCATTAGGAGTGTAATAATGGTATATGGATATCATAGTTGTTATAACGGTAATACATGGCTGACCGCATAGAGAACACCATGAAATATATATGAAGTTTCCACAGAATATCTCATTTTTGACATGCCAATTCACAATCTCTCAACAAATGTCACTATCCATTAAAACATAGCAAGAGAGCTACAGCTGTTATTGCTGGATGCAGATTGGTGGATACATCCGTACTGTTTGTTCACAACTGTTTTCACAGGAAGCAATTGATCGCTACCACATCAACCCTCTTAAAGATCCTCAGGGTAAAATAATGCTACACTGGATGAAAACATGATCAATTATTACCATATCCATACATTACCTGTTTCAATATCAGGAATTATTCACTGGCTAAGCAATTAGGATGATCAGAGCTAAGTACCATGTCAGACCTGGTATTAAAAACGTGTTTGTCAATGAATTATATTACACTTCTCACTTAGATGCGATAGTTATTGAATTAAAACTCCAAATATATATTAAATCATTATTGTTGTGATCAATGCACGGCAGTTTGGTGTTGTAAATTAAATCAAGTGGAAGTAAGGATATTAAAACCACACACAGACTATAATTAGTTCTTAAACAATTCATGAACAGACCTGTTCACTTCATCATCATGGCCAGACGTTATACCAAAGATCTCACTTAAATAAGTTTCCATCTTCAACAATATTATTGCATTAGTCCCTTCAACAAAATTCTCCATTACTCAAAGAATAATTCAGTTGTAATTTACACAAATCTATTTCTGGTATCAGTTTCATCCTTGAAAGCACCACAATATTTCTAAATAACTTAGTCAAACAACCAAAAAAAATAATCAGTAAAATAAACCCCAAGTTTTTCCGCATTAAAGTTAAACACAGGTCTGTTGAGCCGACCATATTGCTGGATCCTGGTGATTATTTGCCTAATTGTACAATCTACTCATCCAATAACCAGAGTCCATGATGAGAGTGAGGCAGAGGTTGTCGCCTGGCAACACAGCATCATCATTAGCTCATCAAAGTTGGATTTCTATGTCTCCACACCGACCATTACTGGCGACTCCCTGTGCAATCAACCCTCCGTGCTACCAACAGTGGGACAATACTGGCCACGCATATTTGTCCATTTTCAATAACCATTATAATGTCTGTGTAACTACAGGATAGCTACAGATATAGGCAGCTGAATGAGAAAACTGCCCATGTCTCAAATTGCTTAATTCTTGGAAAGAGGAGAGATTGATTCATTATTCTAGATGATGTTTACTGTTAGATACTTAAATACAAACATTACTTTACAAGCCGCAGTTCCATTAAGCCGAAACCTCTATTACTTTTCCTGGGATGGATCAGATGAACCATAAATATTTCACTGTGACATCAGATAGGCTACTGTGAAACACTATTGTAATTTCCTCAATGAATAGAAATACGGAGATGCATTAGTCAACAGAATTATTTTAATAATGTTAATTAGAAGCCCAGTTAGATGTAACCATAGTAGATTGGTAATTCTATACACATTCTATATACTTTCCCCCCCTCCCCCCCCAACAGATGGTTTTGCATAATGAAGTACAGTAGCTACTGGTAATAATAGTTGGCGATTAGAAGAATTTCAGTTGTAAATACTTTATTTAATATTTATTTTAAAATTGTCATTTGTTTTCACAGTATCTTAATGATATGCTTCTGGTAGGATGATAAGTCAACAGATAGAGTGTCATGATAAACTGAATAAACCAATGTAACACAAGCTCATGATACCAGGTACACAGATATTGCAACTTATGTCTTCCTGTATATGCGATTCTTCCCTATGAAATGAGAATAATGCTTCTACCTATTTCTAATAGGCTTGCATGGATCAATAGTCCAGGCAATTTCTGCCATCCTAAGGACTAGTAGAAATTCATAACATTTGTTATTTGTATCACTATTTGGGCTAGTAAGTTTTAAAGTTAGTTTCTATCGCTGGATCATAATATTATGTTCAGGTAATTTGGAAGGAAATCAATCTCTGTATGTGGTGTAGTGAATTTGGTGTAAGAGTCACTTTAAACAAAATGAGGTCATTAAGCATACATTCTGAATCAGGATTGAATTATTTTTCATTTGCTATATGCTAAGTGGTATCGTAGCGTGTGTACTACAGACGAAGCTGATGTACCTCTCTGTGGCCCAGTCTTGCCTCTGTTGGGGAGTCTGGGCATGCCTCCACTGAACAGCCCCCCTAGCTCCATTTGTCCTCCTCCTCCTCCAGGCCGACCTGCTCCCCCTCCAGGGCCAGGTCCACTTCCTCCACTGGGCTTCGTATTACCTGCACAGTAGTAACATGTGGAACAGTCCATTTAGGAACATGATGAACGAAGGCTGAATGTATCTGTCAGTTACAAAATAATAAAGCTTAAACGAATATTCTATTATGAATGAATATTAAACTATGAAATCTCAAATAGGAAAACAGCATTCCAATATTCAAAATCCATTTACAGAAGAGCCTTAGATCGCCTTTGAGACCGTGGCCCAAAATTACGAAACTTTTCTGAGTACAATTTCATACTCAATTCGGAATTTTGTTCATAAAACGTCATGTGACGTCATAGCCCAAGACTCATAGCATGTGAGTTGAGCACAAAAACGTACTCAGAAAAGTTTCATAATCTCGAGGCGTTATTTCAATGTTACTGCTCAATATCTAGTCAGAAAACATTGCGCATTCAACATGTGAAACAATGTTGTTTTTTATCGTTCATGCGACAGTGACAGAAGTATCACTTTGCAGCACATTTTTAATAATAACAGTTCAAATGAACATTCGAATAGTATTTTCATAATTAGTTTCAGCTCTACAAAATATACACAATAATTCAAATTAATATTAAAATAATAATAACAACAATAACAATACTTGTATTTGATGTTAAAGGCATAATATCACAGTTGATAGACCTGTATAATCGGACAGCAAATTTCGAATCGATACTAATTACGCTTGATTTATCCACCCAAAAGTTGTTATTTATTGATGTACTTATCCCCCAGCACTCGATAGTTATAAAACAAATAATATTTTATATTAAATAGGGGAACGTTCCGCTAT
>JAUTBV010121028.1:0-13102 GCA_032361325.1 Lepetodrilus fucensis
CCCCCCCCCCCCCCCCCCCCCGGGGCGTGTTGCAAAGGTCATCTATCATATTACCAATATAATGTTATTTACTTTAAAGCTGTTACTTTATTAGGTTAACTTTTTTTTATTCATATATTGTATCGATTTTATACTATTAACCCTTTCTCTGATGGATGTAGGGCACAAGCGCTGCCCTTTACTTGGCCTCTTAATTACCTTGAGTGTTGATGCCCTAGATATAAGACTAGTATACTTGTCTTTCAATTAACCAGACATTTGTCAGTTTCCAACATTTAACCCTTTACCTGCTGGATTAGGCACAAGCACTGATCTTTTGGGCATCTCCAGTTGCCTCAAGCATGGAGAGGGTTAAACAGTAGACTGTATCTATGTCCAGACTACACTAATGCATATTCTTTTTTAGATTATCAAACTTTATAACACATTCATTATGCAGAAGCTACTATCTTTGCAATATTGTTATTCTCAAAAACACATCTCGACTGAAAAACATATTAAATAATTAAATACAAATTTCATGGAACTATACAAAAAATAACAGTATGCTGTTGAATATTTTTTAAATACTAAAGAAATAAGGTCAATGTGAAAACTTCTTGTAGTGACTCTGTAAGGCCTAAATTGTCTATGTTATGTCATAATTTACCGGGTGTCGGTACGAATGTCATTACGTCTATAGTATGCGGAGCAACAGAATACTGTCTACAGGACAGACTATGTTTGCTTTAATGTGCAAGGTTAGGAAGATACTTGTATCTGTGTATCTAGGCAACAATACCACCCAATAGACCACGATAGACTTACAGTGTTATATACTGTATCGTTGCAAATGGGTGAAGGATTCCCGCAGCGACGTTAAATTCCATATTCACTCACTCACTGTATACTGTAAACGGACATGTGTATCTGCAGGTTTCCCTCCTACTGTAAACATATAATCTGTAGGAAGGGAAAAAAATGGAAAGGGGGGGGGGGGTGTGGTTGGTTGACTGAGCATTAAAGGCACACTTGTATTTTAAACAATTTTAGAACATTTATTTTACGTGTTATTTATTTTACGTATTATTTATCTTACTGTTCCTAATCTCTTATTAATTCAAACATCCCCAATTTTGAATCCCATAAATGTTTGTTGGTTTGCTTTCGGCTCCAAGAATGCTAATGTAAATATTCTCAGTGTTTAAAGTTGGCTTTTCCTAATCTGAATATTGTAGCCCAAGTTTTCTTCAGTCATCAATCTGACAAAAGTATTGATTCTTCTATCAAGTATACAATAGGGTGTTTTATTTAACATGGTAATAATATTTGAGACTATGTGTTGATTTTGACATGAAACAAGGCAAATATTACACCTCCTTTTGCAGGGAGATTATAGTCTGCAAGTATGCACATTAACGTCTCTGGTTTCATCTTCAAGCTTGGCCATCGTTGTTGCAATTCTGATTCTGAAGAAGTATGTGGCACTATTTGCACACATACATATTGGAGCTCCCAGGATACTAATCCCATCTATAACAATGCACGCCTTGTCAGTTGACACAATGACAAAGTGGTATATTATTTCAGTGATACCGGAGTAGTGGAAATTCTAGAAATTGAATGGCAATAATGCGCTTCTCAGCCTTGCACTGACCTCATGAATATGATAACAGCTTCCTTAACATTGAAGGCTCTGGAATCGGGTCAAGAGGTTCCTGTGATCTATTTATATTGCAGGCAGTTGAAAAATCAATATATCTCGAGCTCTGAGAAGTGGAGCTACGAGGGATGGCAGTTATTACATGGTGTGCTACAACTCCTTAACGATTGGTCAGTGAAGGAATCTTCAGGAAAGCTAGCATTTCGCGATATTTCACATCGGGAGTAAAATTAACATTGGCAAACGGTTCCATTTTGGGAGCGATATATTCGCTGCGGACATGTTTTCATATTTGTTACCGAGGACTTTGTTTTGTAAAGCCATATGACCTTGACCCTTGGAATGATTATCATACATTGAGGATTGGGAATACGTGGTATCGGGGCCTAGGACATGGGATATAGGATGTGTGTGGGTGTGGCGTACTTTTGGTTTTATAAAAAAAAAATTATTTCCTTTATTTCTTGTTCTTGTTTCTTGGTTCCTGTTTCTATTTCCGATAACATCGCTTGTTTACATATTTTCAAAAATATGGTTGAATATTTTAAACAAAGGGGAGATAATTAAACTGCGCAAATCCTTGAAAATTTCCAAACATAAATTTTGGTGAATTTATGTTAATTACATTTATGTTAATTACATTCACGATCTGGATTAATATTAAATAGTTTAAGCAATAAACATAATTAATTGACCAGTTTACTATCCCTTGCCAAGTTTACTTCCCAGTGAATAATTTTCAAAGGCATATCTGGTTGCCTCCAGCAACGAGAGGGTTAATAATACTAAATTTGTCATCTGTGTATACCTCTTGTTGGCTTGACTTTTATGTTGTATTAATATGGACATGAAGCGAAATAGGGAACAGTTTCTCTCCATATTTCTCTCCAGTTTCTGAGATCTGTGTCCTCAGAGGCAAGTAATCTCACTGGTGTATCTTCCTACATACAATCATCATACCGTGGAATTATCTTACTTTGGTGTCATCTGTTGTTAATTACACCAAGTTGTAAATGTTATGCTCTGTAATAAAATATTGTCGCAAAAGGGTGAAAGAATTATGCAGCGACGTTAAACTCCGTTTTCATTCCCTCACTGTACATAATAAAACCGTTAAACTGTTTCTTTAAGTGCAAATTAGGTGTATGTATTCAAATTAGCTGCTAGTAAGATACTGATACTCCTAAGTTTTCACCATTGCAGTGACATTATACTCCATATTCACTCACTTACTCTAATGCTTAGCGGTGTATGGTTAATTTCTACAGATGCAGTTTTGTTTGGTATACTTTAGAAGACATGCTAATATTATATAGTAGTGAATACTTTCCATAGAATTTAATTGGGACAAATATTATGTTGACCATTGTTGACAGTTGAAAACTTACTTGTAACATCAGAAAAGTTCTTCCTACATACAATCATCATACCGTGGAATTATTTTACTTTGGTGTCATCTGTTGTTAATTACACCAAGTGGTAAATGTTATGCTCTGTAATAAAATATTGTCGCAAAAGGGTGAAAGAATTATGCACCAACGTTAAACATCAGACAAGTTTAGTTTTGTTTACCTCAATCTGAACATGATAAAGATAACAAGAGTGTTGAAAAAGTTCTTTTATCAGCACAAACTGTAGTACCCGGTCACTCAGCAATGATAACAGACTTTGCTAGTTTGACCGCTATGGTGGGGAAAAAAGTTCTCGTTTCTATCCGGCTCATGTCACCCGCCGTAACTACTGTTATAATCTCAACCAGAACAGAACAATTTGGCAGTCTGCTTTACAGATCTAGCTTGTTCTCATTTAGTTTAAACATATTTTATTCACAATAAAAAAGGATTGGGTACAAGTTATGTTAACTTAGGAAAACCCCAAATAGTCCTATTCAATAAATCTGCCATAAAGGTTTAACAAGTTCAGATTGGCTGTAATGCGTTTCAGTGTCTTCTGTTGTATAATTAAAACGCCAGTCAGTGGAACTGATATATACAAATGATTTACTTCACGCTCTGAGACTGCATAGTGTAACAAGAGGACATTTGAGGGACATGTTTAGCAGCACGTTCAGCGTAACTCGAGAGGCAGCGAGGAGAACTGTCCAGCAAGATCCCTCCCAGTGAGAACCGGAAGAATCAATTATGTTATTGACATCTACCAATTTGATGTGGTCATTGCTTATCCCTCATGCGAGGGCAACACTCGAAGATGATATCCCCGGCTAGTGGAGAGGTGACACAGATAGAACAGATATGTGTTATGGTGTGTACAGTGCAGTAACACTGCATCCTAACACTGCATCCTAATAACACTGCATTAAGCAGCAGATCTTAACGCTGAAGTAGCAGGTTCTCCAGCCAGGGTTACACCGGGCGAAATCCGTCTCCTCCCCACCCAGCGCTGTTTATGAAGCCCACCACCTCACAGCCTGCCCTATTTTTGACTCCTCTAACCCATCCTGACCTATTTTTTTCTCCTGGTACTGAGAACAAAGGCTCCCCCTCTCCCGAGCCAGGCTGAAAGTAGTGCTGGAGGTCACATGACCAGCTGGCCAGCCAATAAGACGGCCAGGGCTCTTCGCCTGCTAGATCAATGAGAGTACAGAGTAGAGGTTGTTGTGGAAGATGGCTTGGGCAGTTGGTGGAGGGGTACAAGGAAAAGGAAGGAGAACTTGCTTCTCCAGGAGCAGAGTAGCTGGAACTATTTTCTTGTTTTTCAACTTTGACCTCTCAAGACCAAGGGGGTGATAAGGTCTTGTTATGATGTGGGGCAGCTTGTGTTTATCTGATGGTTTGGACAGCTCTGGTTCTAAGATGTTGCTGCTGTGTTTTAAGACGTTACTGCTGCTGAGGCGAGATAGCTTTCATGATAATGTTAATGAGGAACATTGCATAGATAATATTTATATCTGGCTTGTTGTTCTGGGCTGGACTGGCTGTAGACTGGGTCATGGGGTAATGCAATGTTGACCATGTAGCATAACTCCCACTGTGACAAGTGCATATGTACTTTTATTAATTAAAAACACAATTTGTATGACGTGTGCATACCTACATTTAACTAAACACATTTTTTTATAACATGTGCATACCTATTTGTATATGTACTTATATTTATTAAAAACACAATTTTTATGACACTGTGCATATCTACTTTTATTAACTAAAAACAATTGTTTCCCCATATTCTTACCACTTTTTGGTCTCACTTTCATTCAATTTATATTCTATAAAATTAATAATGAAAGATGAGAAGTGAGAGAGTAGATTGACATATGAAAACTACATTCATCCAAGATATTTATGGAGCAAAGTTTGTGTTGCATCTATAACTTGATCTATTGCTTGAGTTCCCTCTTCCTTGAAGGATTTCAAGATTTGAGTAGATCTGTTTGCATTAATTTTCTCATTTGCCATTAGATTCATTAACTTGGAAATTGTATATAGTTTATTGGAAAGCTGTCATCTTAGTAGAACCAAGAATTTTAATATTCACATTGTCAGAGAAATAATGGTATTAATAATAGTTTATTTTATTAACAAAGTCTATATGAAGGACATTGTTTTCATTAAGGGCTTGGTTTACCAGAATATTAAAGTATATGAATCATCTACCGAGGTGGAGGTGTCCGTATACATGAATCATCTAGGATGTGTCAGAATAAACATTTACAGCAAGATAATCAGATTTGATTACTACCTAGAATTATCAGTGGGTGGTCGATCATCGGACTTCAGAGTCAAAGGTCGGAGTTCAAACCTCCCCTGGGGCCTGTATTCTAGAAACTTTGTAAGTCCTAAGAAGTTCGTAAGTAGTAAGAATTTGCCTAACTGGGTTTCTGCTAATGTTAATTTTGGAAGAGATTTCTTTTCACTAAGAAGTTCTTAGCTAAGAAGTTTCGAGAATACAGGCCCTGGTGTTAACCCTCTCCCTGCTGAATAAAATAAAATAGTTCTATTTCTGCATATGATCAGGCAACTTGAGTAGCCTACAGCAGGGAGAGGGTTAAGCACATACACTGCTCTTTAGGGTATCTCCAGTTGCCTTCAGCATGGAGATTATTAATGTTGGTGAAATGTTTGCGGAAGTTACGTGTCTGATGATGATAATAGGGTGCAGTGTCTGTACTTTTGCAGTGCAGTTAGCATTCTTTGTATAACAGTACTAGTCAATGCTTGCAGGTTTACTGCAACACTAAACACTACATGTGTTACAGCTTTCTTGCTGCTGTAAACTGACTGCCCCAATCAATTAAGAACTACAATAATGTTTTAGAAACAATGGATTATTCCTGATATAATTGTTTGTGGGTTTCCTCCTGCCCTAAACTGATAAGTCGTGATATTAGTGAAAGAACCGTGAAAGCAACTCTAAACCCCAATTAAAAAAACAAAACAATAACTCCTCCCACCCCACCCCCCAAAAAAACCCCAACCAACAACAACAACAAATAACCAAAACCAAACAACACCATTAACACCCCCACAACCACAACACAACTAACCTAATAACATACACTATTTTGAGTGATTGAAAACAGTTATCTTCTGATTATTTCTAGTTTTATGAAAACAGCATTCTTACTGGCTATCATTTACATTATGTATTCCTTGTATCTGAGGACATTACATTAGTTACATTGATGAGCATAAGAGCTCTGGAGGTGGAGGGGATTCCACTCTTATCTCAGGAGAGCATAGCTACCATATCAGTAATCATGGTAATATAAGAATTTGTATTAACAAGGAGCTCATCAGTTTTCCATCAATTGGCCTCTGGTAAAAATTCTGAACTTCTGAACGCAACTGTTTTTAAACATGATTTAATTTTTCTTGCAGATCTCGACAAAAACTTCACGCGTGAGCCTCAGTCTCAGGTCGGGTATACTGGAGGCGTGGCCAGGTTTGAATGTGCGATAGGTGCGTTTCCTGCTGCTATTGTAGTCTGGCAGAAGGACAATCAGGCTCTACCTCAAAATGAAAACAAGTGAGTGGACACTGGCCGTGATCGTACGAATCTAAGATAGTCTCATTACTACTTCACAAATATCATCATTCTTTAGTAACCATATGTTCATGTGTAACTTTCTTTAATATTGCGATTATCACTAAAACAATTTGTGTGTGAAAAATTACAATTTAATTTATTTTCGGAAATGGTAAATTTTAATGAATGGAACCGTAAACAACCAATTTAAAATACACCCAGGATATTGAAGATCTATAACAGCACGATTGAGTAGCTAATATAGATCCTAGGTGATAGTATGTTACTTACTTACTTAACTTATTTATTATTATTATTATTATTACAGTATTATTATTATTATTATTATTATTATTATTATTATTATTATTATTATATTTTAATACAACTTTCAGATATACACAACTAAGCTCAGGAGTTCTACACATCAACCAGCTGGGTTCAGAAGATACGGGTCAATACAGCTGCATTACCTCACATGGAGAGCTGCACTCTCTCCCCAACGTCGTTGACAGCATTCGCTGGCAGCACAGCCACGAGGCCAAGCTCATCGTCAAACCAGGTACCTCACCACTGTAATTTTTCCCTCTCTCCAGCTACCCCTTAATATCTTGTCTGGCGCCACCAAACCAGCTAAACCCTACCACTACACCCACCATCTGGTCTCACAATCAAACCAAACCAGCTAAACCCTACCACTACACCCACCATCTGGTCTCACAATCAAACCAGCTAAACCCTACCACTACACCCACCATCTGGACTCCCAATCAAACCAGCTAAACCCTACCACTACACCCACCATCTGGTCTCACAATCAAACCAACCAGCTAAACCCTACCACTACACCCACCATCTGGTCTCACAATCAAACCAGGTCCATCTACTAGGTCCCTGCCATTTTCCCTTTCACCAAAACAATGTACCCACCACCGCCATTTTGCCTCAACTACTCTCTCTGATTACTTGACATTTCTCACCATCAAACCAGCTAACCTCACGGTCACAACATCTTGTCTCTCACCATCAAACCAGATAACCTCACGGTTTCAACATCTTGTCTCTCACTATCAAACCAGCTAACCTCACGGTCACAACATCTTGTCTCTCACTATCAAACCAGATAACCTCACGGTTTCAACATCTTGTCTCTCACCATCAAACCAGATAACCTCACAGTCTCAACATCTTGTCTCACACCATTAAACCAGGTAACCTCAGTCTCAACATCTTGTCTCACCATCAAACCAGGTACCTTCCTTACCCCACCATCTTGTCACTCTCACCATCGCCCCTCACCCCCATTATAATACCACTGTCAAACCAGGCATCTCAATATTTTCTCTCATGATCAATCTAGATACCCACACCATGTCGTCTCATTCTCAAGTTCTGGCCGAACAAAGAATAATCAAAACCTCTCTCTCTCTCTGTGTGGAGTAATCGCTATTATATGTATTCCCTGTTGGTTATCTCAGATTTCCCTCATCTGTACGAAGCCCCTCAGTGAGTCAAACACCTTTACCTGTAGACTTGGATTCTATTTCAATGGATTCGATTTCTGATTAGGTATCCTGAGCCTTGATGGATTAATCACAATCTCATCTCCAAAGCATCTATCGCTGCCGGCGGTGGGAATACGGTTAAAAATAAAATTATTTTGGCAATTATACATGTATTATATTGTACAAAGTCTCAAATTAAACCTTCGTTAAAACAATTCTGGCGCCTTTCTGATATTTGTTTTCTTGGCTTTTACGAAACAACATGATTTGAAACCGAGCTCAATTGAGTTAAATTTATTAGGTCTCTGATTTAATTCCAATCTCATCTGCTTTTGAGAAATTGGCGCCCAATCATCTCAGAATTTAATCTTGATATACACGTTTGCTTTTATTAATACTATTTAGGTATGGAGGATTTTAAAATTAAATCTATTTTCAGTCCATCCAGTAAATCAAAATCACTCTCAAAGTTTACTGAGTACTTTATTTATTTTGAATTTATTGAATAATTAGTCGTTGAATTTGTGTGCCTGCAAACATTGATTGATAATGGCGACTTGATGACTAGTATACTGTACTTAGCTAGGTTACGGAGGTCACTGACCTTGGAGCTTCATATTTAGAATTCACCTCTATGCATCCACAGTAGTTAATAATTAATCTGTTTTTCTGGAAAATGTTTAATACCATTCAAGTCATGTGATGCTTTTAGTTTTAAGTTCTTTTTATGGGCTTTTCTATTTTACATACGAGTTATAGACTATACTAGTTTTCAATCTAGGGATGGGCTATGTAACACTATGGCTAATTTTATTGGAATTTCTTTATTTCTAATGTTTTCTCTTTTGTCTTTGCAGCAGAAACTAAACGTGAACCACGGATTCTTGGCGGGAATTTAAACTTAATTGCCACTGCACCAGAATCGGTGATCTTGGAGTGTTTAGCTGATGGAGCGCCCATGCCAAAGGTCACATGGTCTCGCCAAGGTCAGTCGCGTGATTGATGGACTAATTGACTGTCATATCATCAAACCGCTGATCAAGTACTTGGTCACCTCTTCGTACAGATTAAGAAAAGAAATGTACCGGTTTCATATCTGAATATTGAATATATTTTTTACTGGTTCTCTCCCCCCCCCCCATCACATATGGGTGAAAGTTTCCCGCTGTAACGTAAACACAATACTTCACTCACTACTGTTTTTAATGTTGATCATCAAGATGAGAATAATTAAGATCCAAATTTAATGTGTTGTTTTTGTTCTTCTATAATGATTTCCTAGTGTGTGTCACACCTTGTTCTCATCCAAATACTCCTATTCAAAATATTCCCCTGCAAGTCTAGATTACAGGAGAACATGAGCGTAAAGAATTTCTGTGGCTCCTTTCATATAATACCTATATATATTATTGATTTACTTTAACCCTCCGAGACTATTGATAGTCTAAATGATTTCCATATACAGTAATATAAAACGAGCAAGCACCTCAATTCATTATTTTCTTTTAACAATTAGATACTTTTAACATTTAAACTATACATTGCATCCATATTTAAATTTAAATATCATTGATCTTGAGATACAGCAAGATGCTGTAAGATTATCAACTTAAGGCCATAGTTATTTGATATCCTGGTTTATAGATGCTGACCCAATTTTCAACTAACTTTGGAAAATAAAAATAATTATTTTTATTATCTTCCACTGACAATGTACTAGTCTTAAAGGCATAATCTCACAGTTGATTGACCTGTATAATGGACAAACAAATTTCGATCTGAGACTAATTACGCTTGATTTATCCACCCAAAAGTTGTTATTTACTGATGTACTTAGTCCCCAGTACTCAATAGTTATCAAAATATTAATGTTTAAGAACTAGTCCAACACAACCATAAACATCTGTGATATTATGCCTTTAACTATATAATACTTACTGCTATTGACCAATAATACTCTGAAAATAATTGCACATTCAAATCTGAACATTTCATGTGAACTAACTATATACGTTATAATGATCTATTATATTTATTTTCGGTTAATCGACTATTTATTATATCCAATTATTATTTTATATTGCTCCTGGACGACTTGCTAAAATATCAAATGTTTATTGTTATTTTTGGCTGCAAAGCCAAAATTGTAATGGAAGAATCTGTAAAATAGAGGAACGAATAACTCCCTCGCTCGCTCACTCACTCACTATAATTGGTGTATACATGACCAAGATGATCTTGAGAAATGTCCACTTCACCAGGTACATTGACTGCTCATGACCATTCTCTGCTTCTACAGATCACAAACCTCTGGACGAGAACCGCATGTCGTACGTTGGCAACAGGAACCTGAAGATACGTTCTGTCACCAAGGACGATGCTGCCATCTACATCTGTACGGCAACCAGTGAGGGTTACGACCCCGTCAGGATTTCCACCAAGCTCACGGTTCAAAGTAAGTACTACGTGGAATATGGCGTGTGTACGTCCACAAACATGTCGCAGGTCGTCGACACTTGTCTACTGCCAGCGTAGTGTCCTTTCTGTTGTACTACTTTGGCAGCTGGGGATACCTTGTGGAGTCGTCAATTTCAATTAAAGGGACTCGTACACCTATGGGGATTTTACCTATGCCCCTTTTTTATTATTGGTCATATGTAATATATATTTATATATATAGGGCAATATTTGCAAGAATATGCACTTTCAGAGATGAAAATGCACGAAAATCCATCGAAATATGCTATTTTACTTGACGATTGTAAACAATCGTTTGTTTTGAAATTTGCGAGGTCGTCTCATCACAGGGTTTCTCTGCGCGGATTGCACAGGTTTCTTGCACATGGCGTACTCATCACAGGGTTTCTCTGCACGGATTGCACAGGTTTCTTGCACATGGCGTAACTTGGATGAAGTCACATGTCAACAACTTAAAATGAGCATATTTATCGATAGCGGATCATTTGGAAGGACTCAATCACATTATGTAATGCAGGATTGTATGCCTTTAATTCTCTCCCTGCTGGAGGCAACTGGAGATTCCCTAAAGGGCTGTACCTGTGCCTAATCCAGCAGGGAGAGCGTTAAACCCCAAGTATCTCCCATCACAAGTTAGTTATTGGTGACTTTCTCCCACAGTGGCACCAGTCATCACGATGCCGCCAAAGTCCCAGGAGTGGCCGCGAGCTCGCGTCGTCATCTTCCAGTGCGGCTATGAGGCTGCTATCCCAGCCGCCCAGATCCGCTGGTATTTCAACGGAGAGGTCATCAAGGAGCAGACACACGTCGAGGTAAGCGTTCATTTCTCGCATCGAAAACTTGTAAAATATATCACGTAAATGTTACGTCTTCGGTCATTGCATATTGGCGAGATATCCCTGCAACGACTATTAGCAATAAATCGGTCAAATCACTCCCATCTTCAGTTCAAACTCGCTATGAGAGAAATGATGCACTTGTATATTATGTGTCGTCGCCTAGTGAAATATTCCTACTGTGACGTAAAACATTCATTGATTGATCCATTAATTAATTCATTCATGTCTTCTATGCTGTCTCGTGTTTGGCCACAGCTCTGCTGGAGTTGTCTCCCCTGTTATTTAATTATTTCGGTGCGTTGTTTGAACAGTTCAGAGACAAGAGTATGGTGATCTACAATGTCCAGGAAGAGCATAATGGATATTACCAGTGTGTGGTCGACAACAGCATCGGGAGGGCGTCTGCTCTGGCCAGACTCAAGGTCTTTGACAGGAGTGAGTACAGACGCCAAAACATGCATATTACATATAATAGTTGTTGGACGTCCAAGTAATTGCAACATTTCTGATGTCTTTAGGAAATTTTCAATCATGTTTTCTAGTTGTATTTGTCTTCTATCGTACCATAATTCCAATGAACCCAAAGAACGTATTTACTAACCCTATTTGTGTTCAATTATGAAAGGTCCTCATTTTCTAGTTTCTATCAAATGCAATATTGAAATTAGATTATGTATTATTTTGTCAAGAATTACAGATACAAACTTACTAAAACATATTAGCTACTACTACTAATACTGATTCAAATAACTGATATTTTTTCAAGGCATTAATTTTCTATTGTCTATGCTACCTTTAACATTAGCAGATGGCTTGGGCCAACAGTCTATTAATGTATGTACCTGTCATATGTACAGTGGTCACATGTGGTTGTATGTGGTAACATGTGGTAACATGTGGTAACATGTGGTTGTATGTGGTTGTAGCGGGATCTCCTCCCCAACCAACTGGTGTCAAGCTTCGCGCTCTGTCTGCGACACAGATCTTCATCCAGTGGAACAAAGTGGTCTCCCTTGACAACCCAGTCATCACATACGTGGTGGACGTCATTGGATCTAACGGTAGACACCATTACATTATGACCCCAATCTAATTAAAATTGGATATGAAAGTAACGCTCCAAATATTCTGACATGCGCTCAACAACTATCTAACACAACCCCTCTCACACTGCCGTCAGGATGACCTTTGACCGTAACCAAACCTTAACCAATCACAGGCTCACTTAGATTGGTAACTCGTAAGCATCACTTTGCCGCCTCCTAATCGAGCGCACCCAGTGTCTTGGTGTATGGAGATTAAGGTCGTCCTGACGGTAGTGTGAGAGGGGTTGTGTTAGATCGTATGTCGGTATATATTTGGAGCGATACTTTCGTATCTAATTTTAATTTAATTATTACAATATGATGACCACCCTTTCACAATAAAGTGTGCAACCAGATATTTCAATACGTATCTGTTCATGTTCATGTCGCAAATGGCTGAATGATTCATGCATCAACTTTAACCTCCATTATTCATGTATTGGTGAAAGATTTCTTCAGTGATAAATAACAAAATAGCTCTTATATATATGCTGATGCCGCAGCCAAGTCTGCACATAGTTCTTCTATAACACCAATGCCCATTCCATATAGCGATTCTAAGCACAA
>JAUTBV010121039.1:0-13102 GCA_032361325.1 Lepetodrilus fucensis
TCTTACAGCGGTAAAACAATATTTGGAGGTACAATAGCGATTATGTGTATGCTAAGAGCATGTACTTTGCATTTTTAGCTCCAATTCTGCCCAAAACGACAACTTAATTTGTGTCAGACTGTGATATTATGCCTTTAACGGGCAAGGGTTTGCATTTGTATTTTATTATCATCCTGAATGCCTTGCTGCTATCATCATGCAGGTGGATGGGTATTAGATAAGTATGTGTAACTAATACAACTCTGAATCTGTCGGTCATCAGATTATTTGAACCAACATCTGTTTGTGAAGGAATCTGACCAGACAAATATAATTTGAGTCAAACACATGATATGGACGTATTGTGGTTTTCACATGGACATTTTCATATGAACATGAAATTACCACGACATGAACATTGAAATGACATGATGAACATTGAAATGACACGATGAACATTGAAATGACATGATAATATCATTGATTGATTGAAATGGACATTATGAACATTGAAATGGACATGACATATCCATTGAAATAACCATGATATGAACATGATGAACATTGAAATTACATGATGAACATTGAAATGACACGATGAACATTGAAATGACATGATAATATCATTGATTGATTGAAATGGACATGACATATCCATTGAAATAACCATGATATGAACATGATGAACATTGAAATTACATGATAACATCATTGATTGATTGAAATGGACATTATGAACATTGAAATGGACATGACATGTCCATTGAAATGACCATGATATGAACATGATGAACATTGAAATTACATGATAACATCATTGATTGATTGAAATGGACTATGAACATTGAAATGGGCATGCCATATCCATTGAAATAACCATGATATGAACACAAGATATACTTAAGGGTAATTATTACGATTACATGATTGTCTTTCCCTGCCTGTCGTACACTAAAACTTTTATGTGGAAAGCTGCTTGCTTTGGCGTGAACTGTTCTTTTGTCAGCTGCTGATGTGATGCTATAGCGCTATGCTGTGTGTTTCTAAATTCTTAGCTGATGCCATGTGACATGAAGCAACTTGTCTGTATTGGCTACGGGTCAACTATTTGTGCAGAGTGGTGTGATAAATTTTCTTATGCTTACATCTTTTTTCTACTGTTACAAATTGTAGATACATATTGTTAAACTTGAAATATTCAGAATTGTGTATGGATTGTCTACCAGATTACTACCATATAATTGACTCATGAAATATGTTTATCAATTATTACCCAACTACCAACATACAAAAAAAAAGACTTACTGGTAAATATATAATAGTATTTTATTTAGAATGTTCATGTTTCCTGTCTGGTTAAACTTAAAAGTAACGTGTCAAAACAAAGGTAGCCTGTATTTTGTAACACCGGGCCCAAATTCTAATATCAAGCCATATGATGTGAATTTAAAAATACCGACATATTGTGACAATATTGAATATTTCAAATTGACATCAAAGATGACTGTAAGTAGATCTATAATATTTGCAATTTACTTTTACAGTTGCCATCTTTGCAGCTTTCTAACATAAGAGTTTTCTTGCAGGCCAAATGTGTGTGAAGTATGCAGATGTTCTCCTAGATTCATCTGTTGCCTGTGTGCGCTGTATGACCTATCTGAACTGTTAATACAACAAGCTTGCGTTTCATGAAAAGGGTGTATATTTATGCTGGACGTAAAGTATATCAGGACGTAAAGTAACTCCATGCTTTACGTCCTGATAATGTCCGGCGTAAATACACACCCCTTTGTGGAATGAGAGTTTGATGTTCACACTTAGTCTAGTTTAATCCTAATAAAGCCACCACCAGAACCTTCTCCTTATAATCAATGCATATGCCACATTATGCATTGATTGAAGTATCGCAAATCTTGGATGCATTTGTTTCATGTGCCTAACGTTAAACCTCTATATTCATTCACTCATGTGCCTAACATTTACCTACTAGCTCACCATTTACTTTCAGAACTGCTCACAATACTAAGTTTGTCGCAAATGGGTGAAAGATTCCCGCAGCGACGTTAAACTCCATATTCACTCACTCATTCACTCACAATACTAAGTAACTAACACATCACATGGCAACCGGAGATGCCATAACCAGCAGTGCCTGTGCCTAATCCAGCAGGGAGAGGGTTAATGGAATGATACTACTGAAAAGTTATGTTTGTTTCGAACATTAATCATGTTAATCAACGAAACTTGTTCATTTTAAAATGAACTAAATATTTACCGAGTTATCCATTTATCTAGTTGCCATTCTCATTTCCTAATTTAATTCTGCTTACGTTCATAGTATTTCATGTTGTCGCCCAATTAATTTAAAACTATTTTAACTTTCTCCCTCCTGGAGGCATCTGGAAATGCCTCGCCACACATCAATAGTTTCATTATTCCAGCAGGGAACTTCTTTATCAAATACTATAAGAAGATTTTAGAACTGGCGACTAGATTCACAATAATATGTATTTTATTGACATATTATTAACATTAAATATCACAGTTTTCGTCTTCTCGTTATGCAGGTTCCTGGAAGGCATGGAGGACCGTAATCCCTTAGCCGCATTCGGTCGCAAGACGTCCTCAGAACGCCAGCGCAGTATTTCTTTTGAGGATCCAGACTCTCCCGTTCTCGTGATCCGCACCAACACCCAGTCCCGCAAAATCCAAAGTTCGCTCGACTGCGCCCGGAAAGCCGACGATGAATTGTTCGAGTTGTGATAGTAGCTGATCATTTGATACGTAATTCATAATGTAATATTTATCATGTTTATTGTTGTGTGTGAATAGTTCCTACGACAAACGTTTATTATGGAAGTTAAGCCCAACGCACACGGCAGGCAAAAAAAAATAACATGTGCTTAGATAAACAAAAACATTTTTCCTTGTCGTATGCATTGGGCTTTATATGTTTTCCTATTGGGCTGAGCAGAGTTTTAATGCCAGTATTATCAAGACATTAGAGCTGGTAGGGCACTGGATAGATATTTTATTGTGCTTCCAACACTTGGAACATGAGTATTTATTTGTCATCCCAGGCTCTCCCATAGGAAATGGTGTGACTCTAGTCTAAGGTAGTCTAAACACTAATGCACACGGAAAACAAACAGTTTAGCTGAACAAAAACATGTTTTTTTGTAATTTTGTTTACTGTGCGCGTTGTCGGTTAACATAAAACAGTGTAACAGTTGGTTATGTTTATCGAAATGCGAATCATGTTTCTTGTTTATAGCTAAACAAATTTTTTTTGTCATGTGCGTTGGGTTTTCGCCTTAAATGAGTAAGTTAAGCATAGTATTCAAGGTATTATTTCATGAGATTTGATTATTATTTATGGCTCAAACGTGATATTTGATTGTGGTGGTCGATCTTATGTGTAGATATACTATAATATATGTACTATATACTACTATATTATATATGTATATGTTCAGGCATTAATATGTAAGATCTGATGAAAGTAATTTAACTCCAAAGTTTAAAGGCATACAATCAAGAACAAAGTTTGGTGATCATATTTTACTGAATTTGAGTTTTAGTTAATTTAATTACTTTTGCTGTTAAAATATTATGCTTCCTGCTCATGAAATAAGAATTATATGGTTCCATTAATTTATCAAACTGTAAAATAGTAAAACATTGCAAACAAGTTTTCTATGAGAAATTTGCAGCTGGTCGATTAAAGTACATTACCGTAAGCATGTTGATTAGCTGTGATTGTATGTCTTTAATATTGGGAGATATTTGATTCAACGAAGGGATGGTATTATAAATAATATTGTGATCATTTGATGTTGTATATATTTGCAATTGATAGTACATGTAGTATAATTTAACTGAGTAATTTTTAATTTTTAATTATATTTTATTGTAAGACTTTATTTTATTATTTTTCATTTTGTTAGCAGCCATGACAAATAATGGTCAGCATAGAAATTAATAATTCCAAGTTTTTCCTAATATAAACTTAATTTCTCATTAATATAATACTTATCCAATGGTACATTAATTCTGACTGTTATAGTTCTATGTATCAACTACCATTACATGTTTACTGCATGAAGAACCTGTTAGAAATTTACCATTAAAGTTAATACAAGATTTAATTGAACTAATCTTTCTAATCGGTTACCAAAAGAAAATTGAATGGACTACCTGCTTATCATTAACCCTCTTCCTGCTGAGTTAGACACAGGCTTTTTTATGGCATCTCAGGTTGCCTCCAGCATGGAGAGGGTTAATATTTCAAGCCGTTTGAACGAGAACGGACGTAATTACTGATCGTCACATTGAACTCAAACAATTCATTTAATCAGAAGCTTCGTAACGCTGGATATACAGTTTTGACTTTGATCTCTTTATAGGATTGTTATGTTTGCGATTCTATTGGTCAGTTGATTCTATTGGTCAGTTACTGTCATGTGGGATCTGGGTATCGGTGTGCAATACTAACTTGTTTGCAGGGGGAGTTCCTCCACATAATATCAGGTGCTGAGACGTTTGTCAGGCTGTGAGGGTTGAGGGGCGTAGGGTCTAGAGACTGTAGATGAATGCTTTCTTTTTCATTTTCATTACCGATATGTACAGTAGCATGAACACTAGAACATGATGCGAGGAAGGGATAGATTTGCTGTCTTTATATCTATTTACTTTTCTGTTTATTTAAGTTTTGCTAATTTCTTTTACTATAATTTCTTTCCCTCTCAATTATATTCCTAAATGTGAAATACGACTGGTATATTTTTGTACTTGTGTTGACTTATCAGGACATGCTTACATTAATCTATTATCCTACTCCTTCAAAAACATTGTTTAGAAAAGTATCCTTAAATTCTGCTATCGTATCTGTTTTGTTTATTTAACTGAAGTTCACATGTTTATAACCGTAAGTGTGTTTGCATTTCGTAGTTAGTATATTGGCAGCTGGTGCACAAAAGTGCACACATACCCAGCTTGTGTGAGTTTGTGTGATGTTGTGTGACAGTTTGCATGATGTGGAGTGAATGCTTGTGTGTGAGAGTGCGGAACGAATGAGTGGAAGGAAAGAGATGTGTGGAAAGGGAGACTGTTTGTTCATATCATAATGGTATTGACTCGATTACTAATGAAACAATATCTTATTTACTTCTTTGACAATCAGTATCAAAATCAACTATGTTTTAGTACAGTGTATTTCTACCTAGTTGTCTCTATCAGGAAAGAAAGTCTTGCATATTCTACATGTTGGCTTTCACAATGATTTTCATACTTTATGTTTATCATGGGCCATGTTCATGAACGATCGTACAACCAACGACAACGTCAAGTCTTCATGGAGGAAAATTTGATGATCCTGAAAGTCAGATTTACGATGTCGTTAGGTATACCATAGCTGTGGGAACATGACCCATGAACTCTTCAAATCAAACGCTGGAATTAATATTACTTGCACTGGCATATTAATGAGTCTTTGTTTTCACTAGGGTTGCAATTCTTGAAAGCCGATCTCTTACAACATATAAGGATACTGGGTGAAATGTTCTGTTTCTTAGAACCTGTACAACCATTTACTCAAGAAACCAAAAGATTTTGAGTTACCTAGTTTATTAACCTTTCCCACCTTCACACAAGGTTGTTCTAGTCCTTGTTCATCTAATTACAATGAAGTTGGTCATATCACTTCTTCTTCTTTTAGCCCAGTTTAACCTTAGATTGAATTCATGTAGATCTTGTAGTTCAACATGGATTTCTGTCTAATGTAATCTTAAAACTGTATCTGTACATTACTATACCCATCCTCGAAAACCCAAACCATTATGACTACACAAATACTAGGTTAGTTTAGTCATAATGGCTTGGGTTTTCGAGGATGTACTATACCATGCAAGAGGCATTTCATTTTCTATGAAGGGGTAAACTCAATGTTGGATGTGGAAGGGTCTGCGAAGTGTGCCATTCTACTCTCTTATTCCTAGTAATAATTAAGGTGTCGTCTGTTTTATTAAATAAGGAAAAGTCGGGTCTTCGAAGGTGGTTTATTCAGAAGGTGAAGGTGATACTATTAGTAGTCTATTACCATACTCTGTGATGATTAGCAGGTCACCTGAATGAGTAACTTCTCTAGTGTGCAGACTATTTCTCAAATACATGGCACTGCTTGTGATAACCACAAGTGGGTCCTGAAGAGTCTGCATAACTCTGATATGTGACACTCAACTCTCTTAATTCTGGCAATAATTATGGTGTTTAGTAGGGGTGCCATGATTCGCCTATCTCGCGATGCAACTTTTAAGTTTATTACTTCTTATGACACTTTGATGAGTACTGGCGACAGTACATCAGTAAATAACAACTTTTGGGTGGATAAATCAAGCGTAATTAATCTGGGATCAAAATTTGTTTGTCCATCATACAGGTCTATCAACTGATATTATGCCTTTTATGTCAGATTTGGAAATTCGGTGTATTTTTGGGTCACTGTTTAATGTATCATGATATGTATTAGTAAGTGCCAGGGAATCTTCTTATTTTTTTTCACCGAAAAGAAATAATTAAGAAAATACATGATTTTCCGATATATTTTGCACAAATGTGCATATTTTTAACGAAAAGCTACTCTTCCCAAGACTACTATCATGAATTTCTAAACTCGGTATGCATGTGCCTTCCTAAAAAAAGATATCATTTGGCCCAAGTTTGGTATATATCTCAAAATCAAGGCATCGGCTCATAGACGTAAGAATAAATATTATATCCTAGAATTCCTGTGATAGATACCTACAGTAGGCCTATCATATATACATGGATCTCATATATTTAATTTTGAAGCTACTTGATTATTTTATTTAATAAATAGTTACAGTAAGACTTTTTCATTTTGTGTTTAGTTGCAGCCAGTGCTTAGCGAATGAATTTGTAACCAGTAATAGTGATTCCACACCTATGAAATTAATAATTTTGAACGTTTCTAAAACTGAATAACTAAACAGAGTATATGGTGTGATTTGCGAATGTTGAAGTGTGATGATTTATGTCATCATTATAGTTGGTACCTAGGCTAGTAGATGAGGTCCCAGTGCTAAAATAGCTATTCCAGTGGTTACAGGTCTGTCAACATTGATATGATATTCACTGTGTAATCACATGATTGTTATGTAAAGATATTTAACATGGAATGTATATAATAAATCCTAACATGATGGCACGTCTTGTCGTTAATACTTTTCTAACTAACGGGGTACTACGCGATGAAGGCGGCCGTCGATGCCCTTAAGAGCAGTGACTGCCTTTAGAATCCAGCAGGGAGAGGGTTAAGCATTAAAGAGCCCCGAGGACAGAGCGAGTTGAAACTGCTAAAAGAGTCTCGTTCAAGGGAGCGCCTGTCTTCCACTGCATGTCTGGAAGATACAGAAGCGAACACCTCCGAACGAACAGCTGGACATTTCCCCTTTCAACACAAATCAATTGTAAAATCATGCCTCGTTTTGCTCCTTTAACCCTCTCCCTGCTGAAGACAACCGACATGCCCTAATGAGCAGTACCTGTGCCTAATCCCGCAAGGAGAGGGTTAAACATTGGAACATTCTTTGGTAGAACGTATGACCGTAGCGATGTCCAAATATCGGAGTGTCAGTTTCGTAGTAAATTTGATGACAAATCGCAAATTAGAATGTATCTCTTCTGTAAATAGATGACCAGTGGATGTGGATGTTTATTATTAAATCTTGGATTCACTTGCACTGTACCTGGAACACAAATGTCTGAACATCTGCCACGCGGGCTCGCTGGACACCCCATTGTCCCCGTTTCACGACGGCCTCCTAAAGTTAAGACCCAGTTTATCACCTAAGTTAGATGCCGATTTCAGAAGGGATATAACTTGTGACATGGTCGTGAAGCACTTTAGGAGTTCCTAACTAGTTAGGGACACCTGTGGTGGATGATGTTCTGGTGGAGTGCCCTGATGACATCCTGTGAAGCTATGGCCATGCCGCAGTCACAGACTTCCGAGCCCATCAGTCCTCGCTTATTTGCCCTTGTCATGCTGTTCTCCAAAGCAGTGGAACAATAAGTATATATTGCAATATATTAGTACGGTATAACGTATTTGAGTGTGTCTGGGTTGGGGATCGAGCTACCGGTATACCGCTCCACGAATGAAGACCTTTTCCATGAGGAAGCATCAGTAAAATACCGATCATTAGTTGACATCAAGGTTTCTGCCAGTAGCAATACTACCAGTAAATTATCCTGGACATTTATTTTTGGATAGACACTCCGCCAATCGTTGTTCAACTCTGGAGACCTATACAGCCCTACCAATGAATTGTGAAAATATTCCGGCGGCCAGAAGGCCAAATTCAAATAATGGATTTTTAGATTCTAATAATAATGGATTTTTAGATTCTAATCGCCGGTTACAAGCAAATGCTTCAACCTTTATTTTCATGAATTAAAATTTTCCAAGGCCCCAGATGGTGTTAAACGATGGTCAAATTTAATATTGTTTTGAGATAAACAATCACTCGTAGAATGGCTCTGTTTTGATTTGCATGTACTATGAATAAATATTAAGAACGGTCAATTAAAATAAACAAATTACATTTCAACCTGACATTCCAATATTACCATGAAGGGGCACATTTTTTTATAACGGGTTTTTGGGTGAAACATATCCGGTAACAGGATAGACTAAAATGGCACCATCAACCAGAGAAACTTTTCAGTTGTTTTAAAAGACTTCAACATTCTAATACACGTTTAGTACATGGTTTCATGATGCCACTGGACAGGAAATTACTTTGGAACTTTTTCAAAACGTTCGCACCCCACAGAAAGACACCATTATGTCCACTTGTCTGGTCCGGTAACAGCATGGACACGAAACAGGGATAGGGTTATTATTACACAATAAAAATACCTAAAGACTAACTATTTTTATTTGGTTATTGGATCACCTTCCCTGATCGTTATGACACATGTATACTATAAAAAAAAACCAGGCCAAAATTGATTATTATGTTTTTGCATTAGCCAATGTGGCACAAAAACCTAAGGGACAAGCAAAAATGACTATTTTTCGTCATAAAAGTATTTCTTTTAGTAACTCTGATGATGGAACAGATAATATTTTAACAACATATTTTGTGTATCTACTATCTAATGCATATATTATATATTTTTAAAGCTGAATAAAAGTAGGTAATACTATACTTTTCTGGAAATCGCATCAGGAAAAGAAATTTTACCTTTTCCGAAAATTACCCATATATGATGTCACTCTGTCGTTCGATACGAACATCATAGACCATAGCATATTTCAAACTCACATACAGGTGCCCGTTGCACGACGCTCTTGTAGGCTACAACTATTGTAACGTTAACGATTTCTAATGTGGCGGGAGCCCAGTTACAACTATTGTAGCACTACAAGAGCGTCGTGCAACGGGCACCAGACTGACAGACAGACAGGCAATTGTATGAAGAGAATTTGGGTTTATCTATACGGTATTTCCGCTACAACATACTAGTAACTGACAACACAGAACAGACAGGAGCATTGAGCGAGTCCTACAGGAAAATGTACAGACACCGCCGGAAGTCGCCCACAGATCTCTTGATTAATTTGATGCTTCCGTCCCTATGTTTTTCTACTGCAATTTACTCATAAGCTTTGACATGAACAAAATAAACACAAAACAGCTACACTGTCGCATGATCGGAAAAACATAAACGATTTACACAAATAGCATTGGAGACAGGTTAATATGTCAGTTGTACATTTATTGTTGACGTTATTGATGGATGCCCGAGGCACGCCCTGTTACAAGACCAAAACTTATCCAGAAGTAGGATCATATAGCTTAACATCATGGCCACGAAACGTGCTGCGATAGTCTGTATAGGCGGATTTCTATTCTCTTTCGGTAAGTATATACTTATATAGTATAATAATTAGTTATTAATTTACATTATAATAATTAATTGCATATTAATTACAATAGTTATATTATTATTTATTCTCACGGATTTTAAGTTCCGGTGTATTACATAGCCGGTGGAGAATATACTTCTACATCTAAGTCATCAGTTTTAATTAAGTTCTTATATCACCTTATAAAGTCCATTTTCGTAGACTGTTACCCCTTGGTGCATATGTGGTATATCGTGATAGCCCCGACGCTGAATTGAATTACTGGTATATATGGTGCTATTAAAAAGCACATATACATTGGTGTGTTCATTACATGTTAATCAAGACCATACTATTTTCAAGAGAGGAGCACTGTGTGATTAACGCTTATAAGGTTTCACAGGAGATTTCTCTATATGTATGCTGCACTTTAATTAAACACGCGCCCAGATTCGTCATCATTATTTCTTTTCTACCACACGCCGCCATAGAGGCATAATAATCACATAAACAAGTACTTCATGCCTGAAAAGCAGTAACTGTCTATATTTAAGCGTCGATCGAGAACCTAGTGTAATACATGTGTCTGAGCTGACTTCTGATTTGAGTGCATGCGATATGCCCATAACAAACACATAAATACATATTGTATTCGTAGTTAAATTTTATTATCGTTGTAAAACTATTATGTAACAGATTTTACGTTATTATTCATCATGATGAGTTGTAGTTTAATGCTAATCCTTTGTAAGTAGGTTATTTGCCATTTAAACCTACATTGCAACTTAAATACGTTTGAATTTGTGTATAGAACATTATTTATAATATGTAGATGTCTTCGGGCGCCAATATTAGTTTATGTAGTGTAGATCCTCGAAGGATACCCTGGAATTAAATGACATAATTTAGAGTGAACAAGCATTTTTTTTTATTCAGGTACGATATATTAAATAATTTAGAATATGTATATATCTTAGAATGTTAACATATTACCGAAACACATATGCCAACCTAATTAGATAGGAAAGATTGGAAATCTGTCTTAGAAAAATAACTGGGTACACTTTAATAAATGTTCCGTGTGCGCTCTAAGAGACCCAGCATTTTTTTGGTTAAGTATCATGGACATGGAACAGTTTGGTTTTGATAATAATTCTAGATTTTAGAGTTAGAATATAATTTTATATACACGTCAGTTTAATTCGCTCTTTGGAGGCTGAATTTTGCGAAGAGATCTAAAATAAGGATCTAACTTTACCTTTATAATCGTAACTCAATGTTTTCAAAATTTGGACGTAGAACTGTGCGGGTTTTTTTATGCGACTATTTTAGTCGCTGATCACTAAGCGATCGCTATGGTTCGTTAGTGGACAAGGGACCTTTCGTGTCATGAAGATCTAGTATCCACTAAGAGACCCCTTATGCGTTTTCGGATCTATGTTTTTCCCCACTGGTCACTTTTCGAGATCGCCATGTGAATGTTTTCATGAATGATATAAGAGATCCGTGAAAGGTTGCCCGGATGTGACCAGAGATGTGACGGAAGTCGCCAAGAATCCATCCTCCACACCACGGCCATTATGACTATACCGGTACCTAATGTTATATAATGTTCGAGTTTCGAGGATGCCAAGAATGTAGCCGCTCGGACTGCGAGTATCCGGGAGCAAAACGGAAGTAGCCCGAGTTGGGCCCATTGCAATCTAGCGTGTTAAATGAGCGTCGGTCATTCGTCGTAAACTAACGTAGGAAAACGTTGATGAATTCAACAAGATTGAGCTTGTTGCTAGGGGATACCATACACCACAATGGAATTTCCTTTGGTACTATCTGTTTATGAATAATCTAAATAATATTAATTTATAAATGATATACTTATAATTCTATTAAATTTATATTACAATAAGTTATTATTTTATTTATTTTATTTGTATCTGGGGTTTAGAGTCGCTTTCAAGATTATTATACTTACATCACGAAATTAACATCACAGCAGGAGGAAACCTGCAACATCCGTAGCGCTGAATGTTGTTGTAAACCTGCGAACACCGGCTGGTACTGACAGACCAATTAATAAATCTATATACATTAATTAGCATAACTTTGCTTTTTCTACAACTAAATCTCATGTTTAATAGATATTCTATTGAAATACATCTTAGTTTTCTTCAACAAAGAAAGTATTAAGTAACATACAAAGCCAACTTGAGTGAATAATTATTGAAAATTGCACAAAAGAAAAGCTTGCACTAACTGTCACGGAATGCGTGTATGACTTCATGAGGTTGTCAATGCTCCAAATATGCTTGTTTTTATCGCGCAAAATGTCAGGTGCGTGATTGGGCAGGGACGCTCAGACAAGAGACTATACACGTTTGAGAGATAGCTAACAGGGCCAGCGTGACAGGGAGGCCGGAAGCCATATATGCCGCAGTGATAGAGCGGCGCACTGCTTATATATGTACATGCGCACACACACCTTGGTCTGGGATTAATCAAACCATTGATATACAAGGTTATGCATACTGCATGACTAAATATGGAGTGCGTTAAATAAGAGGTGCATGTGCATTTACATGTATATCTTCATGGAACGTATGATGTAATTATTCAATAACCTCGGCAATATTTATGAACTTTTAATTTCCCGCTACTTTCAAGGATAATTCGTATTCTCCATATCTTTATTAGCACGTATATTTACAATCCTTTTTTAATCTTAACAGGGCAAGCATTTAAAAAGAAACTATATATATACATAGAAAGTACTAGTATATTATGTATGTCATGTATAGCAAGCAAATGTTCTTTAAACCAGATTATCTTTAATACAGTAACATAGTCTAACATAATTAAAATATTTAGTTATCATCAATATCATCATCATCAACAACAACAACACCATCACCATCATTATTATTAGTAGTAGTAGTATTAGTATTAGTATTAGTAGTAGTAGTAGTAGTAGTAGTAGTAGTAGTACTACTAGTAGTATTTCTTACGAAATTCCATCGCCTTTTGGTTAATAAATATCTGTTAAACGCATAATATCACAGTTGATTGACCTGTATAATGGACAAACGAATTTCGATCTGAGACTTATTACGATTGCATTATCCACCCAAAAGTTGTTATTTACTGATGTACTTAGTCCCCAGTACTCAATAGTTATCAAAATATTAATGTTTT
>JAUTBV010121050.1:0-28867 GCA_032361325.1 Lepetodrilus fucensis
TATGTCATTCTCGTGAAGAGGGAGGCTATATTGCCACTCGTGACTACGACACGTGTGACAATATAGCCTCCCTCTTCACGAGAATGACATAAATCATGATATTTGGGAAACACAGTTAAGTATACTCTATATATTAACTGTCTGAAACTGTTAATATAGTGGTTGACAAAACGTCGCAGCATATATATTATATTGTATAGTTAGAATGTACATACACATTTATTTAATTTTCATAAATGTTATACTATAAAATGTTTATTATTATGTGAATAAATAATAATAATAATGTCTTTTAATATTATTGCGCTTGACTCAATGCACAAGTTGCATGTTCAAAGCGCTACACTATAATGTGTAAGATTTAGATGCAGTTTTCCACCATTTCAAATAATGTGAAAATATGAAACAGTCAAAATAAATCAATGAATAGCATGACATATTTGGATGCAGTTTTTAACTATATTTCAAAGACCATCTATGATATTACAAAATTGTCAGAAATATTTGGATAAAGTGAAATATTTATCTTGTATTGTATCCATAATAATTCAAAGAATGTCTATGACAGTCTTGTACAATGGTTAGAATTATTTGGATAACGTGAAAAAGTTGGGTGCAGTTTTCACAGAATGTCCGAATATAACAAAATAAAATGAGATATTTGTCTCAAATTATTTCCATGATTTTGTAATTGTTGTCTATGAACATTTTATGAAATTATTTGGATAATGTAATAGATTTTGGTCGTTAGTAGTTCTAAATATCACAGGATATATCTAAATATTGTGACAAGAAAAATAAATAATTATATACTGAACACCTGTCGCTACCTGCATTTTACCTGTCCGTGTTTGTTTACATACCTGGATAAGTGCGATGAACAGGAAGAAAATGTTAGCATATTTCCGGAATTGCTCAAACAGAAACTTTGGAAGAAATGTCAGGAAATTGTACTTGGCCGTGCTGAAAATAAAGAGTTATTGTCGTTGAAGCTCTATTAGAAAGTTTAGTTTTTATTCATTTTTTAATCGGGGGCATCATTGTCTTGTCCTTCGATGAACGTCATAAGAGGTATTAGCGTTCTTAGCTCGATGAACAATAATTACAGGTGTTGTACGAGTGTTTGTCATACGATTGTTCTTCTAATTACTACATACTTATGTGTGCTAAAAATTAATAGTTTGCATTAAAAACGTTAATTTCTCAGGACCAAATAGGATAACTGCATTGATATCAATATTGTGTCAGAAAGGCAACTTTCGCGAACATTGATGCTGGGCTCCCAGGACGGGATTTGAACTCGGGACCTTCGGCTATGAAGTCCAACATTCTACTACTGCGCTACCACCCGCCCTTGAAATCGAACTTAAAACATTTCGTAATCTGATTGTTAGTGTTACACGTACCTAATCTTGTTGTTACAGAACTTGGAGGTCTGTGGGCCGTTGATGCGGATGACTCTTTGTGGATGGTTGTCGGCATCTTCCGTTGTTTCCGAGACCTGCGTCTCTTCCATGTGGCGGTAGTCTGGAACACATGGAATATGCTGATGTGGATTGTGGGATATGGTATGGAACATGTGGAATATCATATGGAACATATAGTCAGTGAGTCAGTTAGGTGAGTTACAACCACACTTTCCGAGGTGTATCGGTCAATATCCCTACAGTTTTGGTAGTGGGGCCTAATGACCATAACTGTTGGGATATTGACCGATACACAGAGGAAAGTTTGGATGTAACTGTTATATCGAGTACTACATGGTAGTCGAGTACTAAATGGTATAGCATATAAATGTCAAATCTACATAATTTCTGAGAATAAATGTATAACATAGTGTAAGTTTTTAATAGATCATTGACCCGCCAGATCACCCATGGGGATCCTCATCAACTGTTTATGCTTTTGGATGAACAATTATTTCGTGCTGCATGTGGTTTTGTTGTAGCATGTGTACGTGACATCATAGCCACGTGACTTTCTTGAATCAGTCATAACTAGATAAACGAATGGTCTTATCTTCAGTCAGCTATTTGGTCCCGTGGTAGTGGCTGTGGAAATCAAGATATTGTTTTGAACACCAGACTGGTTCGATCCCAGGTTAGGTTCGGGCACAACTCAATGAAGGGAAAGTGTACTTGTATTACCGATATTCGTAATCTTTCTCCGAAATGAACGAATTAATCCTTTGAAAAAGTGTGTGTTCATTTCTGATATTACGTACACTTTCTCTGAAAATGGGTACGTGTATCCGGATATACACTCGCACTTAGAACAAAAGAAACCGGAAGAGGGGTATATGGTCTCATACTCGTAGTTGATATGTGAACTTTGAGAAGCAATACCCTGATAGGATGCATTGTCTACTTTTGTATTGCAGTTGTCATCATTGGTCAGTCAGTACCAGCAGGTTTATTGCAATGTTATGCACTACAAGTGTTGCAGGCATTTCCTTCTGCCGTAAACTGACACACTGCATATTAGTGAATTATTGACCAGCAGCACAAAGCACCAATTTAAACAAATATATATTTTTTATAATAATCTTTGAATAGACTCTGGGATTATGAAACTATTTTGATTACAAATTCATGCTCAACACAAAACGTTTTGTTCACAAATCCCCATATATAAATTTTGAGCTCGAGCATGAAATCATAGTCAAAATGTGTAATCTTGGGGCTTGTACTTGTTAGTGAAGTGATAACACTACAGACGATATGATTGATACTTTATTTCCACATGGTGCTTACCAGTATGTACATGACTTGATGGGCCAAAATAACACCAGAGAACCCCTTCTGCAGCATAACTTGCCATGTACATTTACGGTAATAAATAACCATTAAATATTAACATACTGCTATATGAATATCCATGCCAATAAATCACCAATATATAATCTAGAAAATATGAATAGAATATTGTGAACAATTTTAATTTGATTAAAAACAGTTTTATTTGTCAGAAAGAAAATTGGATTTGTTAATCCTTCCTTTGAAGTAATGTAACTTTTTAAATCATTTAACTTGTTCTAAAAAAAATTGACTATTCATATAAGATTTAAGTGAGTCAATATGGAGTTTAACGTCGCTGCGGGAATCTTTCACCCATTTACGACGAATATAAGATTTACAAGACTGCCTTTATTTCCCGAAATTGTGTGTATTCATAATTATACATTCTCCGGAGATGAAGTTCTGTGCATTGAGAAATGACAAGACTGAGCTGCAGAAGGATCTCCGTGAACAACGCAATGCTAAGCCCAGTGGATGTGACTGTAACAACACGGCAGAGAAAAGCCATTATATAACGTGTACGTAGCACTAACAAGAGATGCAACAGTGCTGTAACAGACAGAAACGTCGACATACACAAGCAACAGCAAATGAAAATTTAAATGATGTTGGATAACTCCAGAAATTGATAAAAATAAAATTTTTAAAATGTAATTTGCATTGACTAAAAATCTCACTCAATATTGCGAACAATTTGTATGGGGCTCCAGTGAGCTATAATCACGGGATAAGAAATTATGTCTAGAAATAGTTTAAAATTCCAACAAATAAAATAAACAAGGGTAATTGTATCTTCTATACTGGAAAATTTAATTTTAATTGTAATATTCTAATTCCTGTGCTATAACTTATTGGATTACAGAATGAGTCCAAATGTTTATTTATGTTTCATATTTATAGGAAAATATTGTTTCTGCAATTGGAGCATTACAAATAATAAAGAAATATGCTTCCAACAAATAAGAATTCGAAGAATGAAACAAAACAAAATATACAACTTTCTTTTAGGGCTATGTACTAAAATAGAAAATTGAAAAGAATGGAATAAATATGTTGCACAGTTGTTAATAGCATAAAAATCACAGGAGCAACAATGCAAGATTCTGTATGTACATACTGTCAACAAATAGACTAGCAATGATCACAAAGTCATAATATTTAGACCTGTTAAAACTTCAAACTTTGTTCAATTATATTTTACGCAATGTATACATAATATCATATAATTAACAAAGGTTAACAGGTCTGGATATATCACAAACAGTTTCAACATGTTAGGGCGAACAAAAAATTAAATGTTTCTTGGTCAGAAGATAGCTCTTGATTTGTTTAGAAAGACACCTATTATTTTCTATGGGATCATAGGAATGTATCAGCAGAATATAATCAAGCCAGAAAGCATACATATATCACTTCACCCTCAAACAGTCCACTCAGAAAAGAAAATATTAAAGTATTTAGGTTCCATAATTACTTTTAGTGTCCTGTAAATGTCAAAGAAATGTTTTCATACAATGAAATTAAGGTATTCCACTAAATATAGATATACTCTCTTTTCTGTGTATCTATATCATTGATAATGTTTTGTCCAAGAAATATTTAATTAATTGAAGCCATATACATCATAAACATACATGGACAGCAATACGGAAGCAAAGCAATATTTTTAATGCAGTAAAGACAATTAAAATCCAAATCTAATTCATACCTTCATACATTCTTTCATTCATTTGAGATTTCAGCAAAATAATTGATAAAAATGTACTAGAAATAATAATTAATAATTGTATTACTTAAATGGACTAACATTTTAACTGCAATTGTAGTATTCTGTCACTAAGAATATTAGATTACAAGCATTAATTTACATTCCTAGCTTGCCAAATTAAATATATGTAAAATATTTAGAGATAAATAGCCAAGGGAGATAATATTGCGCTTTTGACATATTTAAATGATCTCCCTTTGACTAAGCATTGATTGCTACAACAAAAACTAAATAAAATAAATCCCTGAATTAAAACTAACACAGGAGTTATATTATTTTATAACATAAATTATGTAAAAACTTCTTATATTTTGTCTTCCAAGATGGTACAAATAAAAAACATGTATCAGTACGCATTTAGGTACTTTATAAAACTACAATAAACTTAGTAACATACATTTTATGTTCACCAAATATACATTAACTGCATGATTAAAATGTATGACCACACAGTTCAAAATGACATAGGTTTAACAAAGCAATGATAAAATAACGTAATATCCCACTGGTGTAAATATATGCGTGTATATTATGAAAATTACTGGACATTCTACAGCTAAATAGAACAATTAATAATACAGAATCATAATTAATTCCACAAACAACTTCATTGTGATATTGTACTCTGATTAGTCACTGATAAATTGACAACAGAATTGGGAGACAATTTTCTTTGAAAAGAATATTCTAATCTATTACTCTGAAAGAACATTTAATTTACATCGTTCATAATTAACCCTTTCGGGAGAAATAAAAATATTCTTGACATATATTATACCAATATATATTTGGTCATGAAATATTTACATACATTGAATACCAATATCATGAGATGAGTTATGAAAAAACTTTAACAGTAAATGGTTTCACCCACATACATTTATCATGTACCATGACTTTATCATGAGTCTAATACCATGAGTTTATTATGAATTTACCATGACTTTATGATGAACATACTAAGTTTATAATGAATTTATCATGAGCCTTTGATGAGCTTACCATGAATTTATCATGAATATTATGGGTTTCTAATGAGTTCATAATGAGCTCAAGTTCATGATCACAATTATGATGAGATTTTCATGAGTATGAACCAATGATAGGAGGTAGCATACATATTCTCCTACTTGAGTATGTCAACATAGTTTGAAGGACTGCCGATTTGCTAACATCGTGAAGATCTTCATAATGAATATTTAGAGTGATATACATAATATGTACACATTTATAAAGTCCCACAAAATATTGCAGCAGTTGTTAATTGATCCTAATATTTAATTAACATTTAACCCAACTCATCTGGCAGTAGACACTAAAATTAGGAATTGCAGTATTGTAATAATAGAGGACGATATTGGTACTAGTATATTACATTTTTCTTTTTTGATTGGTAACTAATGACTAAGCAACATGTAAATCGCTCCAAATACATTCTCTCAATTTCATTTGATTTTGCATTTTTCTCACTTTCGGTCTCAAAACTTTCTCAACTTCATTCAGTCTTTCTCTCATGCATATATGAATGTTTATGTTAATAAATAATGTTCTTGTATTTAATGTATCTACATAATATTATAGCAATAGCCATACATGTCTAGACATGATACCATCATATCTTTAATCAATTGCTGTACAATATACAGTATTTGTATATTGTGTATACTGACAACATGTATCTGTAATCTGTATATGCGGTACATATGCTTGTGTATTAGCATATGCCTTTGTGTGTATACATATGTATACTATCAGTATGATCATGTATTCTGTTTATTTATGTAGACCAAAATCATGTGTGTATTTTTATACAATCTGACAATATATAACTGTGAGTATACTGACAAAGTGTAAATGTAATGTAAGTATTGTTACATGAAACACATTGTGTAGTAAGTAGACTGACAACAGAAGTCAATGTTTATCAGACAAATATCATCACAAGGAAGCCTTAATGAATATTACTATAACTACATGAATATGATACATATATACAACAAACAATGTCTCAATTGTAGCCATAATAATAACAGAAGTATTAGGATAAATTATATGATATGATTTATCATACACTAGGTACGATAAATTGTTTGCGAAAAAATAGGATGCAATTGTAATATATTCTCGTATACTTAGGTAAATAATATAATCTGATTATGAAGAATTATCAGCTAAATTATAGGAACCAATTATGATACACTATCCAAATGTTAGCTAGATAAAATAATCTGATTATGAAGAATTATGAGCTAAATGATAGGAACCAATTATGATAAACTATCCAAATGTTAGCTAGATGATAGAATCTGATCATGAAGAATTATCAACTAAATGATAGGATCCAATTATGATGGTATCTAATAATGATACAATATCCATTAGTAATTTCTAAATCATAGATTCCACATGTAATTAACTATCCAATTGTTATTTAATTCATAGCATCTGATTATGATGCACTATCATATTGTTAATTAGATGACAGGATCTGAAAATGATGCATTATACTCTGCCTCCTTCAATAGTGTTATGATGCAGTTAACATAATGACCAGAAAACAATTGAAATGGATGAGAAATACTATTACTTTTGGCAACAAGTAGGAGATTAAGACGACGAGAAATTAAACAAATTGCTCCAATTCATATAATATTATGAACTGAGAATTGATTGTACATGTTACAGCTGTAAAGAGGGTGGGGGGTGGGTGGGTAGGGGGCAGAGTCATTGTTAGGTCACTCTATGAACATCACATCCGGATCATCCTCGGTCAGTCATTCAATGTAGATGTCCTCTGTGGGGTGGGAGAAGGCCATGTATTCCTGGTAGAACCGCTTGAACGATTTACTGTGAACGGAAAGGCAGCGTTATTATCGTGATGCTCGTCATTATTGTTATCTTGATTATTATTGTTGTCATTGTTAGCATCAAATTTAATTATCATTATCATTACTGCCATCATCATTGTTATTGTCATTATCATCATCATCGTTGTCATCATCATCATCTATATCATCATCATCATCATCATCATCATATCATCATCATATCATCATCAATGTCTTCATAATTGCTACTGTCATTGCTATCATCATTTTCATCATTATTGTTATTGTCTTTATTGTTATCATCATTTTAATCAGTTAGTCTCACCTTAATGCATCTTTCACTGCATGAGTGGATCTCTCCCCCAGGAATACATGACAAGCATAGCGGAAATCTTTGGGATGCTTTGTAATGAATGCGAAATACCTACAAACAAATTGGACATAATTGTAAGGTAGTATCATCAATATTTAATTAAGCAATTGTTAAAGACATGTCTTTTGAATGCATACATAGTAATTTATTTATGGGTGATAATAATAGCTGTATTGGATTCTCACTTGTCATTTCTTGGATGTACTCCACAGTATGATATATTCTTCAGTGCGAAAAAGTGTGTGAAGGCATCACTCTCATGCTGAAAATTAAACAGTCACATTTTAATCATAAAACCCACAATGGTAGCTGTATCGGCAGATGGAGATGTTAGATTACCAAAGCACATTCACACACACACACACACACACACACACACACACACACACACACACACACACACACACACACTCACAAACACATATACACACACATACACACACACACTCCCACACACACACACAAACACAAACACACACACACTCAAACTCACACACACCCACACACGCACACACTCTCACACACACACACACACACACTCTCACACACACACACACACACACCATTCACACACACACACATTCACATCATTTAACCACACCAAATTAGGATTAGAACTCGGAATATAGGGACAGTAAGTCTCGTCGGGGTCATTTCCGGTGACAGGAAGAATTTTGACAATGGGATATCGTCAAATGTGTAGCGCATTTAGGTGTTTGACCGGTTTATGTCAGCGGATATTGAATGAATCTCGGGCAATCTCATGTCACCTTATGGTCCATATTGTGTCAACTTATCCGACACACTAACCACCATGCCACCAGTGATTACGTACCCCTTCCTTGCTCTTGTCTATCATGCGGATGCCGTACTGGCTGACTTCCATCGTACACATCGGCGGTGGTGCCGCACTCATCGTGGTTCTCCTAGCTATGGCAACCTGCCAAGAAATATGACACAATACATTAAATGTTCTAGCCATGATCCTATGGTATACCCTTGTTAATTTCCCATTACATCCTGTCTTTAAATTTCCTCACAAATTCCTTTTTTTTTTAAATAAATAATAAAAATAGTTCAATGCACCTTAAATGCAAAATTATGAATTTCATCAATATGATATTCATACTGTCATGTCTTGTCAGAAGAAAAAAAAGGAATAATAGAATAATCATCTTTACCAATAAGGTTGAAAATGTAGCGACCCTGACCTTGTAGAATGTCACTAATGTGTACATATATACTAGTAACCCTGACCTTGACTTTTTACATATATATATACTATATACTATTATGGTAGTCACATAGTGACCTTCATCTTGTTGATGACCCTTTACATTTACACATAGAGATATTGTGATCCTAAAGATTACTTATAAATACAGAGACTAAAGTGACCTTGACCTTATCAATAACTCCCCCCCCCTCGTGTACTTCCACATAGACAGACTAACCTTGTTTATGGCTTGACTCAGGACCTCATCTCCCTTGTGGTAGTTGACCTCAACAGACCCCAGGAAGCGAACTCCAAACTTCAGGTAGTCCTCTTCATCTACAGTAAAAAAAAAAATTTTAAAAAATAATTCTTGCTATTAGATAAGGAAATATACTCATTAAGATCTAGAGTAAATACGGTACTGAGATCAAATAAATATACCGGTACTGTAAATATAGAAAATTGTTGAGATCATTTTCAGTTGCAGTAAATTGCTACCTGATTCCTCCTCGAGGAACGTGAGATCAGTGGCATACATGGCAGGAAATATCCCCTTCTGTCCAGTTCTCAGATTCACACCTGTCAAATAAAATCTGGTAAATCAAAGCTGCTTATTGTATTTATTAATATTCTATTTTTGTTAAAATTGGTGTATAAAGCTGCCTTTAAGATTCTTTCACTTATGGCCAGTCAGTTTCATGGCATGACTTTTCATGCTTGTTTTATTCTCATTCATGTATGATTATTGACTGTATTATTAATTAACATAAAGCATTATTTCATCATCATGTCAGTTTCAGGCAGGAAGAAACCCGCAAGATCCATAGTTGAAGAGACTTACTGGAATATCTACTACATGACAGAATGCAGATAACGAGATGACATACCCATAATATTTATTGAAAAATTAAATTAGGAGGAAACCGGCAAGGAAGTGCTGAATGTTGTAGTAAACCTGTGAGCACAAGCTGGTACTGACAGACCAAGTGCCCATAATATAACTATGACAATAACTAAACAGTAAAATAAAATTAAGACGAACCTTCACACCACAAGTCGTCGGACTCCTGTATCACGTGTATAGGGTCACCGATCTCGATGGTAATTTCGTCAGGATGACGCGGAATGAAGCGGTGCATTCCGCGGTGAGTCACCTCCATCTCCTGGGAAACTGACGTGGCGACGAAACTCGTGGAAGATGTGGAATCGCGCTTTGAATCTGTCCGAGAGAAATAGGAAGTTCAATAAAAAAAATGGCAACCTTAAATTACTAAATGGAAGCATAATGGTGAAGACACACCTTTACTGTATGAAATGTCTTTAGACAGATGTGCGGAATATAACTCAGTAATTTCAGTGAATATAATATATTATTTGATTGAATTATTGTTTTTTCGTCACAGCAGGAATATTTCACCTATACGCGATGATAATATGAATCTAAATTAAAGCATTTATACTGCCTTAATGTGAATCTAATAAGGCTGTTGAATGTTGAATCATTTTGATTGTGTGAATATAAAGGTAAACAAATGCAGGGATGGTCTTATCACATCATATCAAGACTTCAGGGAGAAACAGTCCGGCCTGTCCATAATGAAAATGAACTTTTGTCTACAGTCCAGTAATTTTTCCAGATGAAAACACTACCAGTAGTATTGTAAATCAAACATGACTAATTATATTCTTAATATATATAGAATTCTAATGAAAATGCTTAGACTTCTATTCCTAACTCTTAGATTTCTATTCCTAATACACACAATACATAGAATTCTATTTAAAATACTGTAAATCATGAAATTAATGCGTCACTAATTTAATGCTACCTCTAGATTTTAGACGTAAATGCGACACCAATAAAATGCGAACGGCCATGTCTCCATAAATGTTTTCATCCAAGTCTTACCTTTAAAGCGCAGCAATTAAATGCGACAATACAGCGGTTGCATTTTTCGCATTAATTTCATGATTTACAGTAAATAGATTTCTATTCCTAATATATAGAATTGAAGAATTCTATTCAAAATACATAGATTTCTATTCCTAATAATATAGAATTTTATTCAAAATACATAGATTTCTATTTCTAATATGTGAAATAGCATACAAGTCACACAATAAGAGACTCATGATCTCTAATGATATCAGTTGAGATATCAATATGAAGCACTCATTGAACGATTGATTGATTGATTTATTAGTTGATTGATTGATACATTACAACCTAATCTAACAGCACATACACAACTCATAAAAACAAGGTAAATATGACAAGTTATAGACATTGTACTGGAACAATGATTGTATTGATCCAGTCAACTTGTTCAACAGATCTTGTTTTATAGTAGAGACGTTATGATCAATCATATTTGATAATGATCAATATTTGTCTTAACAATATTCATGTTCTATGAATAGGGAGGAATGCAAGACAGAAGCCATTTCTATAGATTTCTGGAATAGAAGCCACTTCTATGGATTTCTGGAATTAATCAAACTTATTTGTGGACATTTATGCTGAAATTGGGTCTGGAAATTTGAAATATTGGCATATTGAAATTGGTAAATATGGTTCTTTAATTTGAGTTTAGAAGAATCGATCAATATGGCATTTCAAGAAGGGAATTAGTAAATGGGTAGCCAGTTTGTGGGATAGGTAAATAATTTGTTAATGCATTAAATTTCATAACAAATATCAATATTCAAAAGGGCAAATGTTATCTTTATCTGGTTTAATCTTGTGTGCATTATGACACAGCTGTAGACATTATTCCATCACAAACTTAAGAAGATTGCTAGAAGAAAGTGGAAGTATCCCTTTAACTCACCATCTTCGTCGGAACTGTTCTTCCGACCCCGGCCGCTGGAAACAGATGTTACAGTCCTCCGCTGTTCCGAGGAATCCTCGATAATTAACTGATTATCCGAGTCCGTGTAAGTCCTTGTATTGCGAGACACAGCACTAAAGTACAAGTATTTCTCCAGAATATTGTCCCGGGGTTTCCTACTCGAAACAAACACCTCGTCCTTCTCTTCTTTCTCAATGGCTTCCTTTAATTCGTCCGCCAGAGATCTCGTCATCGCTGCAGACTGCGACTCGAATTCTGAAAGAAAAATACATAATATTTAGGCGAGTTAGGTATTGAAATTTACACTAGCCTGGACCATTTCTTCCAATGCTAAAGGTATTCTAAGGACTAGTAGAAATTCATTACATTGCTTATTTGTATTAATATTTGGGCTAGTAAGTTTTAAAGTTAGTTTCTATTGCTGCTTGGAGTATAAAATAGAATGAAAAAATGGCTGGGACCTATACAAATGTTCAAATAACACCCAATTTCTCAACTAATTATTAATTTGACCTCTCAGTTGATTAATTTCAATAGTAGCTTAATTCCTTATATTATTACATTTTTTAATATAATAATAATATATCTTTATATTATTATATTTATTATTATTTGTATTATTATTATTATTAATACTACTACTGTACAATAATAATTTGTCCATATATGACAATTATCAAATTAAAAATTACCATTGTTTCCTTTGCTTGGAGACATTCTTCTCTCAGCTGGTCAATTCATTCAAAAGCTACAAGTACTTAACAAGGCTCTGGACTAACATATGCCCGACATACAGGGGCAAGTTAAATTGCACTGCAGACAACCTACTTTTTAACATTTTGCACCTTTGATGGCTTTGCTACTTGCCCTGACTTGCTCTGCGGGCAAGTAACTCAGAATGTTAGTCTAGAGCCCTGACTTAGACAGGAATGCATAACTCTATAATAATTTTGACTAACTTTTCTTACAGACTTGGGATACGAATACAAATTACAAATAAATCTGATACCAACATAGGGGCAAATTACTTATTCTAATCACGGTCATTTCTAAATATTTCATTGAAACAGTGAAATAATTTGACTTATTACCTGTTAAGTCCTGTGCCCTGACAGGAAATAATTCAGTAATTAGTGTAATCTGCTTATTGCTTGACTCTAAATGTGACTAAAGTAATGTAATTATTTTACAATAATCAGGATTAGTCGGGATTTGTTCGTAATTGCCATGAAACCAAGGATAATTAGACCAATAATAATGACCTACCGTATGACCCAAATTTGATCAGATATCCAATTATTCATTTTAGTACCACATGTCAGTAGCAGTGTATATGGTACATAGGATATCTCACAAGTGAAATAATTTTGAAAGTGTCACCAAATCCCAATGAAGATGTAAACAAATGTTCTACCTACAAAGAATTTAATTTCACGTTGCTTCATAGATCCTCTGTAACCTTTTGTTGATAAACATGTTCTTGCACATACTGAGCAATCTGATTGAAACACAATTTGGTCAAAAAAAACCATCAGAGATCTTGTTTTGCACAAACAGACTTCACAGAAGTGTGATGTGATGACCAGCAGGCGTGTAGATATACGCAGATAAGCAGATACATCCATAACAATTTCCTCGCAACTTTTATTTGGTAAACAAAACATTAGCATAGCAGACTTTATAGTACTGATGAATCTATAGAACTATAGCCATGCCCATGAATATAGAACCGGTACTCAACTAGATGTTCATAACACGTTTATACCCACAGTTCAGTTGGGCATATTCCCCAAATAGCCTCATCTACATGTGCATCAGGATGTGCATATATGCAATTTATTCCTAGTTTGTTTTTGTGAGAATTCATATTCACCAACTAATTATTTATGAACCAAAATATTACCCGAGAAATGTCTGTTTAAAAATGAGTATAGTGCATATATAGAATTTATTCTTAGTTTGTTTTTGTGAGAATTTGCATGACCAGCATTCTAATTGAATTGCAAATATTGACATTTCATTTAGAAACATTCATGATTCTTTTTAACATAGTAATTAAACTGCACAGCTTGCTTAATGATTAGTAGGGCATTGTGACATTCAAACAAACAAAATGTGAATTTTGATACAGACAATCAATATGAATGTCTAGAAGTCCTATGGGTACTATTCAAACAATGCTTGTTGCCAGTACAATGACTGGTTAGGATTTATCTATTATGACAAGTACCGATCATCTCTGAGGGAAAAGCATTAGATTAATCAATACTGGTGAGTTGTACCTACATGTATTATGACATGTGGATCTATGGTTCATGTCTGAGCGAAAAATATCAGATTGTAGACGAGTAAAAGCAAATTAGATAGATCAATACTCATCAGCTGACTATACTATCACCAGGAATATATTTACTTGAAGTAATTTAGTTATTTGTCAAATTGGGAATACTTATATATTTATGGCATCAGTTTAACATAAATGGGTTCTTTAAAGCTACAATTTTCATATTTATCTCCTAACAGTTTGCTCCCTTAGATAAATCATTTACTTGCATATGTATATCTCTATTTGAAACCGACTACATACCGATAAATACTGATAATTTGTCCCATATGGCCAAGACCAATGATACTGTGCCACACACTGTCCATTAAGAATTCAAATTAATCAAACCGTTTCGAGTTTTGCGAATTATGGAAATCATTGTGGTATTTGGAATTGACTCCTACCTCCTCTGTGTTTCTTCGGAATCTCCGGAAGTTTCCGTGGTCTCCGTGCCGGCCAGCCATTGTGGACCTCCGGAAGGTGATTGTTTTCTGAATCGGAAACTTTCCTGTTGGAGTCCTGCAACAAACATAGGCACAATTAATCGACCAATTTTTACAAAAATCATGAATTGTTTTTTTTAAATGTCACAAAATGTCTTTGACAAGGACTAGTTCCCATCCACCGATCAGTGAAGAGGTTTAAAATATATGAATGTGGAGTAATACTTAATCATGTTATTTGTTTACGGTTGAGATATTACTGACCTCCGATCACACTGGTCAGATATTCCTGGTCTCTTCAGGGCTCTACATTAACTTTTTGAGGCACCTGTCCCTGTGTTCTGTCAGACGTGAAATACATGCCTTGTAGGTAAACTAAGGACTTTGTAATCTCGGCTATTTCATGTCTATGTGCGTCAAATAATCATGGTAAGATATTCTTTTGGGCATGTTGGTCACGTAGGTTAATATATTCCTGGCTTTGGGTCGTGTTAGTAAAATATTCCTGACTCCGGTCACATATGTCAAATATTCCTGACCTCCAGTCACATATGTCAAATATTCCTGACCTCCAGTCACATATGTAAAATATTCCTGACCTCCAGTCACATATGTCAAATATTCCTGACCGCCAGTCACATAGGTCAAATATTCCTGGACTCCGGTCATGTGATTTAGCTAACACGTAACCGGGAACCAGGATGGGATCAGATGGTCAGGAAACTGTACACTATTGAACACAACACCGACGTAGGTGGTCATAATCATAGCATCCAGCTACATATTGAATTGACCAAGGCCGTGTCTTGGGTATCAATAATGCACCCATTGTTCGTGTATTAATTCCCTGATGTACACATGAGCTCCCGTCCTCAACACCATATTAATGGATGTGGGCGCTACTGTACAAAACACTTCAGCAGGGAGAGGGTTAATGAAGCTATCGCATCCATTAAGAGACCATAGCGCTCTCGTAGTGATCAGTGAGATATATAGGAGATAGCGCTACTACGTTCTTGTAGTGGATAAAAGAGCTTCATGAAAGCGGCACCCAGGTCATGTATTGTGGGTGTAAAGATGGTGAACTTCGGCTAACCTGTCTGGAGTCAGGAGAATATCATTATCATTGTGGTCGTATTGTCATGATTAGCCTGCGTGTACTCGACAAGGGTCTTCTTTCAAACAATCATGCCTACGTAACGTACATTCACTATTACTTACATTCATTACATCACATAAGCATTCTGTCCATCATATTAAATACAAACACCATTCTGTCCATTAATTAGATGTTTATGAATTTCATGCAACGGAACCGTCATTGTTTATCATAACAAACTACCAGTGCTTCATCAGAAGAAGATTAATACTGACTGGCATAATTTAGGGAAAAGGAGGAATTTTACATTGCAGCAAACCTAAGAACATTGCCTGTTACCATGGTTACTGAAGTAGTAGTGAGTTCCAAAAGGTTACCAGCATGTTTAACCCTCTCAGTGCTGGATTAGCTAAAACACTGCTCTTTAGGACATCTCTGGTTGCCTCCAGCAGGAAGGGGGTTAAACGAGCGATTGGCAAAAAGAATTCACAAGTGTAGATAGTATCTTCAGATGATGCTATTGCTAGAGAGGTGATCACAGTCATGAAAAGAACCAAGTGTGTTATTATTCAATTTAGGGTACAATACCAGAAACAACAAAGAGCTCAGTAGCTCTTTAATCTTTAGTTTGTTTTTTAAAAGAACAAATTCAAAAGAATATTGTTGGCATGTAGCCAATTTGACTCAGTACACATGTATGCAATTTGGATCATTTTTGTTAAATTTGTCTTAGTGTTGACTTTCATGAATATTTGTGAAATATTTCACCTCTGAGACAAACTCGGAATTATGCACATGTATACAATTTTAGATTTGTAATCTGATGTCATTTTCCATAGTTTTCATGATGAAATACTAATGTAAGGAGAATCTGCAATAACTATGTGTTACAGTAATACTCATGAACCAAGAATGATACTGATACAAAATAATTTAAAAGTTTATGTTAATAATGAATTTCTACCATTGCTGACACCTTTTCTGAATTAAGGATCATTCCAAAGGAACGTGGTTCAACAACAATAACATCAATATTCAACGAGAATTGGTGTTCGAACAGCAGATAAAAACCAACAAATTCAGGCTGTTATCATGTAGGACTTGATAACACGAACAACCATCTACGTTAGCGGGGCATTTTGTTCCCCCAGTGCACCAAGGCTTCATATCGCTGATATTGATTTCCGAGTTCCACCATGTAGTCAGAACTTCACGGCTACCATCATCACAATCTATAGGAGAAATAGTCCTGACGATGGTGGCGGCCATTTTGTTCCGCGATGTCTGGATCAATGATGGATAAATATAAAAACTGTCAGTTGTTTAAAAGCATCGTGCTTGATTAATGGCTTCTGGTGAAGAATTACAAGAAATTATTTCACGTCATGTTGCTTGCAAGCTGGGAAAACTTCAATATTTGTTTTAATTATGTACCATCCGTTTGCTTCCTTCAAAAACTGCTGATGCAGTGATTTCAGTTAAATGTCTAGATATTCTTTGCTACAAATCCGCAACAAAAATAAAACTGTTGACAATTCAGATCATGGACATCCAAGTAGACAGTGTGGAATTGTAAATGTTTTGTCTTCAAATATAATATCATTAGCAGCTATAGAAACTAACTTAAGATACCTTTAGCATTGTGAGAAATGGTCCAGGCTAGTGTTAATTTTGATCCCTGATTAGGAAAACGATATATTATCATACGAGTTTCAACTATATGATATACATACAAATTATGAATGGCGAAACAAGTCTGTTTGTATAAATAACTAAATCCATTGTAGCTAGTCAAGCCCAATGTGTAATGTTATCACTAAATCTTGATCTATGAACATCCTTTAGGGCCTTTATACAGGATTATTATTCTTATCAAGATTGAAAGTTTAAAAAAACAAAATAAGTGTTCTTCATCGGAAAATGCTCAAAGCTATGTAATATAACGACACAATTTAATTAAAGGTAGACCGGATGTAATCCAAACCGGAAAATCGATAAAATATCTGACAAGTGGTCCTTTATGTTCCTAGCTAGCAATTCCCTATTATTTTACGCCCGCTGGACTCGTAAACTAGACAAGGAGGTCTACTTGGTAGAATATGTGATGTAGCTAGAAATCCTGCGAGAATAACAGTGTGAGCGTTTATTTACGGCAAGTCTCGGACAATACATCTAGCCAGAAACTTTGCAGAAGACAACCAAAAATTATGGAAAGTCTATTACAGGCCATCCTCTAGAATCTAAATTCAGTAACTGCTCATTTGTATGCAATGTTTCTGACCCTAGGCAATACCAAACAGTAATCATGTTCTGAAGAATATTTATAAATAAAAAATATAATTTTTTTTTTAAATAATTCAGGTTTAGTGGCTTTCTAGAATCTTTCACTAATGTCAGTTGAACTTGCAACTAATGTCAGTTTAGGACAGGACGAAACCTGCAACATCCGTAACGCTGAATGTTGCAGTAAATCTGCAAGCACCGGCTGGTACTGACAAGACCAACGATGATATCTGCATTGCCACTCCACAGACAACTTGCGATCCTATCAATGTCGCATCAGAAAAGTAACTTTCGTGAACATTGATGCTGGGCCCCCGGGATTTGAACCTGGAACCTTTGACTCCAACATTCTACCACTGCGTGCTACCACCCGCCCCAGTTTGCTTTTCAAATAGACTAATCCAAACCTATATACCTCATCTTTTTATATGTGTCAGGTCATCAAAATGAAGGACTAACAGGGATCGATCTTAACACTATAGTCCGCTAGTCCGAACCCTTTCTCACAATGTTTTGCCAGTGCCGAAAACACTCATAATTTTATTCATTTATTTCAATTTTCGTGGAGACGTGAGCTGGGTGAGCTTCCCCCTCCTAGTAAGCTGTCTGTGGTCTAGTTGATAGAATAAGCCAGTTAATCACTAGTCAGCTAGCTCACTTAGCATTCAAACTCTCCTCGAGGAGATAATTACAAAGTATTGAAGGAAGTGCTAAATGTGGTACATCAATTTCCGTGACCTAGTATCTGGAAACCTCCCTGCAAGTTCAACTCGCATCTTCCCAGACTGAGTGGCAATATAGGTCCACAGGTCATGGTGTCGTGGAATCATGGAGTAGTGGATAGACAAACTATCTGTGTATGCCGCCGATTCCACGCGCATGAAAACTGACATCAGAAATGTAAAACTTTCATACCGGTATTATTACTAAACTCTATGGAATCTGTGTCATTCTACATCTATAGGCTTGACATATATGAGGGTTTAATGTCTGTGTCCAGCATAGCTGATATAGCAGACAGGTCTACATAGAATGAGTGGACAAACTTTGTATCCGAGTATGTCTGAAAAGTGGCATAAATGTAAAATATGGATTCTACATAATTATACATAGAGTGAGGAACTGAAAACATAAATTCTGCAGCATTAGCATCTATAGCTCAGCTTCATAAATCTGAAACACATGTCATGATGTGTATGATGTTGCTGATTTTATGTTTCATGATTTATGGTGAATCAAGCTGCTGATCTATGGTGAATCAAGCTGATCTATGGTGAATCAAGCTGATCTATGGTGAATCAAGCTGATCTATGGTGAATCAAGCTGATCCATGGTGAATCAAGCTGCTGATCTATGGTGAATCAAGCTGATCTATGGCGAATCAAGCTAATCTATGGTGAATCAAGCTGATCTATGGTGAATCAAGCTGATCTATGGTTAATGACTCCAAACTAACATCTTCAGTGTAGTCATACGAAGGTTTTACATTTCTAATGTCAGATGTCATTAGGGGAACTGTACATTTCTTTGATGAAGGACATCGCTGCCGACACCATATGTAACCATAGCAACAGCATGGTTAAAGTCATGACGTACTGGTCTTTGATGTTGTAGTGTCTTGAGAATTCATCAAAGTGAAAAGCTGCGAGTGTCAGATATTTGACATTATATGACATTTTCAAACAGTGTTTCTGTCTTCGTGTAGTGGGTGAGAAGAGCTATGTGTGATGTACACGATAATGATTTGGGGGTCCGTTCTACGGAACTATCCTAGGCCGTATTTGTTTTGGGAACTCGCGAGTCAAGTCTACTTGCACATGAGCATTAGCACTGAAAAAGATGTTCTTAAATATAACATCCGAGACCATAACACGAGTGTTGATGGCAATACTGACCAATCAGAAAAAATGTAAACAGTCCTAAGTGCATCACAAACTGTTGTCTTGTCAAACCCAGTGAATCAAGGAGTATGTTCGCGTGTTAGGGTCACGTGGGATCACGACTCTTAAGTGTTGTGTTCTTGGGTGTTTGATTTGATTTCTACAAAAGTTGCTATGAAACATATTTGATTCTAGACACCAATGCATCTCAGAAACAAACTTTTGTATTGATTATTAATATTTCTAGATTTAGTTGGTTTTTTTTATATTTCTCTCACTGTATTTAGTGCCTACTTTAAAACCTAATGAAAATCAAATTTCAAATATGTGCATCCCACACCTTTCAGATAACAAAAAGCAGATTGCAGGCTGAAAAAAAACAAAATTGCAGGTACCAAAATATTCAGACATTTGTTGTACTTACATTTGTATACACATTGGCGTCAGCTCCGTATCCAATCCGACTGGGTACGGTATCCACATCGTAATCCTCCAGCTGTACCACCTCCGCGGTGGGCGAACAGGAAGTGCTCTTAGGGGGAGACAACTCCTTTGCCGTGGCCGATTCCTCAACATCTTCGATCCGCGCAGGCAGTGAACTTATGAACTCTGTCTGTCCGTTAATGTGCCGCAGGTTTTTGGCGTTTTTCTCAGCGGTGCTGTCTTTCTCCGTAGCGCTGTCTTTGGCCGTATCATTGTCGGTTCCGTTGTCAGTTCCGTTGTCGCGGTCCTTGTACCAGGAGCCGTACGTCTCGGTGATGAATTCCTTGAGCTTGAAGTCGTCGCAGTCATCGTCTGCCAGAATGTCGGGACTGATGTCATGGGTCAGTCTGAAACACAGATAAATCATTGTGATTAATTAAAGTAAATATAAAAACAAATTGTTATACTTATTTAACGGTTTTTCTGCTGGTGGCAATCCAAAGTGCCTAGCAGAGTAAGGATTCCTTTTTTTCTCTTTCTTTTCTTTTCTTTTTGTTCAGCTATTCTGATTAACCATCTGCATTAACCATCAGAGATGCCATATAGAGCAGTGCCTGTACCTAATCCAGCAGGGAGAGGGTTAATGTTAACCTTTCTACTGAACTCTCCCTGCTGGATTAAGCACAGACACTGCGCTTTGGGGCATCTCCAGGACTACAGGGACTTATCCTAGAAATGAAAACTAATTTTAACCTTCTCCCTGCTGGTGACAAAGTGCAATTTTTCAACTTTCAGAAAATGTAGTGTGCCTTTAATTCAGTGTTGTATATATATCCTAAAGTATTGATCAGGGGAACTGCTTCCTTTCCAAATGGAAAAATCCTCCATTAGCGAAGAGTGCGGAACACCTCGAGGTATGGATATTCCCCACAGGGACTCGTCTGCTATTAGGGAATGTGAATAACTCACATTACTCATTACTAGCGTACATTTACTTTACTCATACATATTTAGCCGAGTTGTTACAATAATTTAATTCAATATTCAAAACAAATAATTAAATCAATACATCACAAAATTTATGACAGAATTTCTGCATTGCTTTATTTAATTTTTCAAGTTGTTTATTTTGGGGTTATTACATGATTTCATGAAAAACTACAGCAAACGCATATATTATATACAAAAACACCATTTCTTATAGATTTTTATACCATATTAAATATACAAGTCCAAAACTGGTCTGAAAATATATCTTTGGTTTAAAGAGAGAATGATTTGGTATTCCACACCATATTCCAATAGTATTTCAATAATGTCATGGTTGTGTTTACAGGGGGTGAGTGAGTGAATATGGAGTTTAATATGGAGTTTAGCGTCGCTGGTTTACAGGGGGAAGAGAGCCTGAAACAAGCATGTTACCATAAGAATCATGAGCCATGGCTGGTTCTGATAAACAAAGGGAGTTAATTAATGACATTTCACACATTCCAAACAGACAGATACATTATATGCATAGTTTTGAGCAGGATTGGTTAATACATTGCACATTAATTCCTTCCAAATGTTCCATCATTAAACTGGTTTCCACCATGGAGGAAATATGAGACAGGATTTGAACTCGGAAATCTTCAGTTTTGTAGTCTGCCTCACTACCCACTGCATTTTATTTGTCAGGAGATTTTATTAAATATGCTGCATTATTTGTATGGGGGTATAATGATAATCAATAACTCACATACGTGAACAATCAGATTTGTTATGTTTAATTTGTCATTACGGTATTGACATTGACATTCTCAATAGGAGGATAGAATATCTAAATTAATCCTTTGAGAATCATACAGCATTTAAATCATGTTTTGCCCACACGGTTATCAGCTTGAAATACTATCTTCGCCGAGTACTATGATTATACTGAATAGTACGAGCTGTTGGTAGAATGTGGACTTAAATATGAGTGAAATAATCTTTAAAGCAATGCTAAACCCCAAATTAAAAATATATATAATAATCTAGGCCGACCACAATCACCCTAAATCGTTTCATACATCAACATAAAACAAAACTACCAGGAACAATGGAATAATATTCTATAAATAGAAACTTCCAGTGGTGTCATATGAAATCCCCTGTTGATGCTGAATCATACTGAGATATTTATATTGTAAAAAATAAAATGTCTTTGTTAATTAATGATGCCAAAAATGGGTAAACTTGTTTACAATCCAGGCATATTAAGCCAAGTGAAGCACACATCATGGTAGCTGTCATTCAGGTTCATAGAAGAAGATGTATTGTTGGCGATTATGTATAAAACATAACACACACGAGCATCATTAAATATGTATTGACATGTGACTCCAGACAAGACTTGGAAGATGCTGAATAAAGGAAATCATAATCATTTTTTCAGTTTCAAAATAAGAGACAATATTTTAAGATAAAAAGCTATCCGGATACAAATGTTGGTAAAATTCTTCATGTATAATGAGGTCAATACAAGACCAATATGGTGCCATTTTCTTGGAACCTTTCCAAAATTATCGCGATGACACTCCAAGGAAGTAAAAGAACAAAACCAGACACAAACATATTCACAACTAACATAAAACATCAAGTCCGCATAGAGATAAGATTTATGATGGAAACAAATCAGTCGACAAATTATTCAGCATGGGGGCTGTGTGTGTGTCTCTATGTTAAACATTCTCATACATTAAATGTCTGGAATCAGTGTCCAACTGTGACATTTGAACAGTAAATGAAATAATTCTGCTACCTGAATGTATCTGGACAGATTGGTCTGTACACCTTCAACATGTTGGTGGAACAGACTCCGACAATCTCACTGGAAAACAGAGTATTCCATCAGTCCAAACCGTCGGCCATTTTGTCTGCTTTCTCCCAACAGAAGATGGGAACTGCTCGGATGTTGTGAATGGCCGCATAAATTATGCCCATTTGTGTAGGCTTGTCGTGACGCCACAAACGTTTCAGTGACGGAGTTCCGCTTCCAGGAAGACGATTCCACGACTGTGGATACTCTGCCTTGTGTTGATGGCGGAGCTGGATCAATAAACCACTCCGCTCTGTGGGGCCAGTCCATTACTGCATGTAGGAGGCGATGGCCAGTCTATAACTGGAGATCAATTAAGGCTTCGATGGGGGAATATGTTCCAGTTTTGTTAAATGTCATTGTTATGCTTTACGAAGCTAGAGAAAAATCAATATATTATAGCACGGAAATAACTCAAAAGTGTATATCGTTACTAAGGCCACAAAAACACAAACCGAATAAGACATGACATTGTCATTTATGTATTTATATAATATGTTTTCACAACTCGGGGGAAGTTAAATTGACTTAGTAATAAATCTGGTATTAATAAGATAAATGAGTAATTATTTCATAAGCGTGCATCTCTGAAGTTAGTCCATGGCTTGAAAGCTTCTACGGTAATTAACCCTCTCCCAGTGGAATTAGGTACAAAAACTTATCTTTAGGTATCTCCAATTGCCTCCAGGACATTAATCCTGGTATCTCAAGCTTTAAAATGGAATGCAAACACATAATAATTTTGATCCTAAGACTGTATACACTAAATGAAATATTTGTACTAATACCTAAGAAATACTGGTACTAGCATGTATCCACAATGAGGCAACAACAGGATTTGGAGCGACTTTCAAGATCCTTTCACTAATATCAGTTTAGGGCAGGAGGAAACCTATAACATCCATAGCGCTGAATGTTGCAGTAAACCTGCGAGCACCAGCTGGTACTGAGGAGGATATCTGCATTGTTACAGTACAAATTACAAACTCAATATGCACAATAGGAGTGGCTATCTGTTATCTGTACAGCCAGTTGACTGTTATATCCTGCTGTTAAAGTTAAAATCAAATAGTTCAGTGATTCCTGTACAAGTGAACACCACAGAGAGATTCTAGATAACATCTACAGCAGACCTAAGTAATCCCAACGGCAGGAAATAATCTGACAGCCAAATGACAGGACACACTAGTATCAGATGGTGAGGTTTTAATGTCATAAAATGTCATAGATTATAGACGACATTTCCTGTAGTAATTCTATTTTAGCTTATGATAATTAAACCTGATAATTGATCAGTAACACAATAATGCACATTAAAGCTAAAGTTGAAATATTCGATAATATCCTGTCTGTGATAGATTGTTTTGTATGGTGATTTCAAAAAGCAGTTTCATAACGTCAAAGTTATCTGATTATATAGCATCCTAATTTGTTCCCCTGAGATTTGAAATACAGATGAGGCACTAGACCTCTCCTGAACAGGATTTAAACTCAGAATGTGTTGTTTTATATAGGTCTGGTGTGCTAACTAGTTCAGTCTCACTACTGTACTATCAGTAGTATCAGTGATAAAATCTTATTAACTATCTATCTATTATATATTTTTAGTATTATTATATTTATATTTATATTTATATTTATATTTATATTTATATTTATATTTATATTTATATTTATATTTATATTTATATTTATTATTATTTAATATTATTTAATATTATTATTATTATTATTACTATTATGTTGTTTTTCTTAAGACAATGTTATTATTATTATTATTATTATGTTGTTGTTGTTGTTTTTCTTAAGACAATGTTGAAGTGCGTCAATTAGAGTTTTACCATGCTTATGATCCAGGGTTAGAAGTTAGTGCAAAGATTTACAAATTTCAACAAGCCAACGGGCTAGTAAGTCAAATAAGAAGAGCGATTTCCCTAAAAGCTAGGATACTCGCCCATAACAAAAGAAAGTCTACACGGGCAGCCGGGCAAGTTGGAACCCTCAGAGTTACCACAACATGTTCACACTTTGTAGGAATCAGTCTACATACAGTGGGAAATGAACCCACAACAACCAAAATGTGTTACTGTAAGACCATAAACTATCTGTCAGCGTATAACAGCATACACAATTGTGCAATATCATCCATCAAATCTTTACAAAATTAAAGGTGATTTTTTTTTAATAATAATAAATAAATAAAAGTTATAAGATGGAACTGAAGAAAACCTTCATTGAGATAATCTCTACCGAGATAGAGATGGACATAGATGTTGTGTTGAATGGACAGCGGTCAAACCTCCAGACGAGATGACCATAGCGTGGGTCTCAGAAACAGGGTTGTAAACAAGTGTCCACTCTCAGCGATTGACATCCGAGATTGAGTGTTGACCTTTGGCGAGCACGGCAATTGTGTCCAAATTACAGCCATTGTCGCCAATCTAAAGGCATCGTGCAATCTCTAATACAGACAGCGAGATTATTGAGTAATTTACAAGCATAATGTTTGCCGAGAGCAAATACACCCCTAGACTGGATATGATTGGATTATGCTTGAGTGGTCTCGAATATCAAAGAGTCAATTCTGACCGAATAGATAAAAATGCTGTCTATATATGGAACGTGCAATTAGATACATTGTACCTGCCAATTTGAAAAATTATTGAATATGGAGATATCGATTGCTTCGTTAAATACATCCATTGGTTAGGTTTCATTCTGTGATAACCAATCAGAGACTCTTGAAACAATGAGAATGAATACCAACTGAAAATTTAAGTTTAAAGATGATCATGTTAGTAATTTCAATAACCTATTTACATTAGTTAACCATCTATGAAACACAGACACAAATATTTTGTATATAATAGCCTCAAATAAATAATAAAAATTAATAATATTAATGAATCCCTTAAAGTATTAATCATTAATCTTTCTCATATACCGGTACAGTATTTAACAAAATAAATTAAGGGCCAACAGATATTTTGTGGGAAAGATTTCTACCAAATATCAGAACTTGGCTTGAGGTACAATTTTTCTTCCAATGTGTCTGCAAGTTCTTGAAGAATACCTGAAATCTGTAGACATTTGGAAATAATTTTTTGTTAAAATAATATAAAGCTAAATTTATATTTCCACAAATGCTACTTGCCCCTTAATTAATTTTGTTGACTATATTTACATCTCTTAATAACAGTCCGTAATGTCAATCCTCTAGATAATCGCAAAACTGACACATTTTATTTTTAGTCAGACAATGTATTTTAAACCCGGAATTAAAATGTACAAATAATTCCAAAATTCGTTAAAATGTATAAATAATTACAAAATTCAATTTCATATGCTAGATCTCCCTGTACGGGCTGCCTATCCATGGAAATGACTACTTTCATGTGTTTCCAAGCGGACCACAAGCTACAATTAGCTCTTACTTCAAGCACACCACTGAGGTCTGGATCAATACATCTCTTTCTTCCCCTCCTATACTTGCCTTATGCAGTGTTGGAGCGCAAACTCATGAGAATTTGTTCACAGGTAGTAAACACATTCTGAAGTAATTCAATATAGCTTACTGTAATTTAGAACAATTGAGCCACTGAAGTATAGAGGAGGTGCATGTATATATACATATTTCATCTCATTGGTTTCAGCTTGAAAAATGTATGGATCCTGTGGAAAATCAATATTGAGGATGACAACAAAATGTAAACATTATTTTACTATTTCAGTGAAATCATTTAAGTTAAAAATAAGATTAGATCGGTTTTAATGCATTTTTCATCTATAAATAAGAATAAAATGTTTAAACAATGGCTGGGGAAATTATATATGTTATGAGAACATTGGCTAAATTGTCTTCCAAATGCATACTTTGAAAAGCATGTTTTCAAAAGTGTGTTATACATTTTGTTTGACCATATGTATTCATTAGGGCCTTGTAGAGGTGAAAACATAAACATAAATCATTTATCATATGTATATTACTTCCACAAAAACCCATAAAGTACTTACCTACAGATGTATTTTCTAATTCTGTTAATGTCCAGCTGATATTGCACTACATAACTGATGTATTCTCTCTTTCTCACCCATCTTTAAGAATAGTCTCACCCTAATATGTAATTACAATGGCAGGTGTAATCTCTATCTCACCCTTATTTACTAATAGTTTACTAGTCTCAGCCAAAGATAATTTAAACTTGAACCATAACCACTATCTCACCCATATTTACTGGTTGTCTCACCCTATTACATTGTATATACATTGGGAAGTGGCATAATAATTTAGTTTCACCTGTCTTTACCACCTTCACATTAATAAAGTATATATATTTTTATTATTCAAAACAAAAGTAATAAAAATGTTGCAAATGACATATTTTATGACAAGATAAGCCGCAAAATATCTTGTATTTTTTATGTTGCGGGAAACTAATGTAGTCTGATTTGCAGCTGTAGATTTGTTTGTTGGCTACCATGCCATGGAGTTTATAAGTTTATGAGATAGGTATTAATATTGTTTTTAAATGCTAAACATTTGATGTACAAAGTAGTTTTTATAGCTGTCAAAATAGATACATACTGTCCTACCAAAAACAATACTACTTTCCGTATTTCCACATTATGGTATTGATTTTTATATCAGTAATTCTCAAACCTCTGGCCATACACTTAATATTGTAATATGAGACGATATATATGACAGTGGCAGGAATTGGGCGTGAAGCTAGGGGTATTTTAATGTGGAATCGCCAGTACTGTGCGCATGTTTTAATTAATAGACAAAGAACCAACACGTGACGTACTATCTACATTGTTTATTGTGGCAGAGCGCAAGGTAGTAACATGACGAGAAAAAGGTATTGAAAATTGTAAAATTAATTAATGTCGCTAAATAGAAGTGCGTACTGAATATGTACGATATGGGTATGTGATATTTGATAATTTAAAATTACACAATCATACAACCTTTAAATTGAGTGATAATGGTTATGCAAAGAATTTGATATACTAAAACAAATGCAGTAAGTTAAGTTATGTAAGGAATAGAGCTGATAAATAACCTGAGCTTGCAACAACAGGAAAGTATAAAATGAGTACCTAATATAATTGAACTTGAAATGGGTACATTGGAAAAATTAGGTGCAATTAAAAACTAACTTCCTCCACGCGATCGCGATAAGGATGAAAATAAATAAAGATGATAAGTAAGAAAACTACATGTACAAATTTTAATATAAAGACAAACCGCAAAAATGGGAAGGAGGGTGGAGGAAAACGATGCTGCTATGAGGGGTGGAACTAAGACAATGAAGTTATGAGCGGGAGAAATTGTTGGGGGAAATATGATACCATCGGGATGAAGGATCATGGGAAAGGGGAAATTGATATGGTGCTATTAGAGGGGGATTTGCGAGTAGCAGACGGTGCCTGCTTATATAACGGATGCTAGTAATTAAGACTATAAGATGACAGTGGCAAAACATTACCCAGAGACATTGAATATTCTTATAATGTAGACATAAACATGGGCAGGTGACTAGAATGTAGAGGGTGTCTAACACAGCCAAGACTTAACCTGTTCGTTCTTTGCATCAATTAATCATCTTAAAGGCATAATATCACAGTTGATAGACCTGTATAATCAAACAAACGAATTTCGAACAAACAAATTTCGATCTGAAACTAATTACGCTTGATTTATCCACCCAAAAGTTGTTATTTACTGATGTACTT
>JAUTBV010121051.1:0-13101 GCA_032361325.1 Lepetodrilus fucensis
ATAATCCAAATCAATCACGAATGCGGAAGCGCTACAGCGGGGGGTAGGCGATAATAGGTCCTGGGCGATAATAGGCCCGTAACCAGTATAGGTTGTGCTATGACAGCTAGCAGGTTTTCCTTTCCGAATAATTTAATCAGGACTTCGCTGCAAGGGGTGGAGAGAAATATAAACAATATACTAATAATAATGTAATAATACTACTACTACTAATAATAATAATAATAATGAAGGAGAACGAGAAAGAAAGAGAGAAACCGAGAGATTTAAAATATTTTAAGTCTGTGTTTGTCTATTGACGAGACATCTAAATGGTACTTTCAATACATATAGTATCATGCATGTTAGTCCTTGTCAAGCATTTCATGGCATTCCTTTTTCGATGTGGAAGATTATTTTTAACATTTTGGTGTGGGTCGGAGTGGAGCAAAACAAAATGAACAGAGGGGAGGGAGGGCGAGCTAGAGGAGTGGAGAGAGGGGGAGAGAGAGAGCTATGGGGGGAGATAATCAAACAGTGAAAAAGAGAGGGAGAAAGACGGAGAAAGAAACAAATAGAGAAAGAGACAGCGAGATACGGAGACACATACACAGATGGAGATCATGAAAGAATTCCGAAAGAGGAATATAAAGAGAAGACAATGAGGGAGAGCGAGACAGAAAGATATAGAAAGAAAGCCAAAGAGATAGAGAGAAAAAGACAATAAAAAGAAAGAAAGAGCCATACCAATGGGGAAATCTTAGCGGAGAGAGAGACAGAGTGTGTGTGTGTGTGTGTGTGTGTATGTGTGAGTGAGAGAGAGAGAGAGAGGGAGAGAGAGTACGTAGACACATATACAATCAGACAGACAGAGAAAGGAGGAAGTCTTCAGTTCTGGTACTGACGAACCAAAGATGACAACTGAACATAGCCAGTACAAAGAACTGCGCATCCTATCATAATCGCGTCTGAAGGGTAGCATTCCACGAGAACTGATACCTGGTCCCTTGCGTGGACTCGAACTCGTGATCTTTGGCAACGAAGTCTGGCAACCTACCACTGCGCTATACTACCGGCCTCTGCAGTAAAGTATGACCGGTAAATTGAAACTATTGGATATTTAATTAAGTTAATGGTCCTGGGGACAAAAACAAATCCTATAACATTTCTGGAATTACTGAATAAAACGCATATGGGGGGGGAAATACAGTTACTCATCTTGTCACATGTCAATCGGATACTTCCCTTTAGAATTAGCTTTGTCTGTCAGGAGACACATCTTCCCGAATTATAAGAATACAATTTGTTTTCTCTGACGACAAGATACTGCAATTACTTTCAAAGAAATTGCATGTATTCTCTTAATGACATTTATTTTTACTTATTTAATGGTAAAAAGAAGGAGATAATTACAATCCTTGAAAGACCGTTCAGTAAAATAACCGTCAACATGTAATTGGAAATTGTCCGTGATTCCCTTGGGGTTTAGCGTCACTAGCGGTAGATCTGTTTCTGTTTTGCTTTCACTGGTATCTGTTATTAGAAAGCACCATTGGGTTATAAGCCTTCGTTGTTGTATAGGCTGAATATGTAAATAGTTTCCGAAAGTAATGTAGATGTAGCATTCAATTCCAACTCAGCCCACGCTAACTCCCCACCCCATTGCTATTCTACTAGGGAAAGTGAACTGTGCAATAAGGTATGTTTGCTGGTATTTGACTCACTGGTTCAATAGTTATGCTGAAGCACTGACCGTCACTGTCGCCTATGGGATTGTATTTGGTGGTTTATCATCATGTATGTTTGTGTTTGTGCGTGTGTGTGTGTGTGTGTGTGTGTGTGTGTGTGTGTGTGTGTGAGGGAGAGAGAGATAGAGAAAAAAAGAGAGAGATAGGGCTAGAGAAAACTTTCCGTAGCAATCTACTCACAAATTAGACACATGTATTCAATTTAATTCGTAGTGGAAATCGAAGTGCATGTCATAGGATAGAATAATCCCAAAGACAATGACAAACATGTAGGTTTGTTTGCGGATCAATATACAATCCCCGTGCATCTCTACAACTGCTACAAGGTAGTAATACGTATGCTTAGAACAATAATGTGAGAAGCCATTTAAAGGCATGTATCTGTTTAATGTTATTATCTTTGATCTTAGAACTGAAATATACCGGTAGACGAAACATTCTCTATTATTTTGTGTACGTCGTTTTCTATTTTAAACAAACTCCTACATACTCTTTATTTGAAAAGGCACATAAAATTAAATGATAGAATTGCATCATGAATAGTGGTGAAATTTGAGAAGTTTAGAAAACGTATCGTTACGGTTACCATTACCTTTAGGATATTGTTAACCGTAGTATTGCGAAATCTCTCTATTTATATACCTTCTCGTGACAGTACAGAACGGACAGCGAATCCTATCATGCTCGCATCGGAAAGGTAACTTTCACAATACGGGACTTCAGAGAAGGGGTTTGGCTCCGAAGACCAACGTTCCACCATTGCGCTATCACCTGTCTCGTGACAGTACAGAACGGACAGCGAATCAGATGGCATTGATGCCACGTCGCCGGAGCGTATCGTTGTTGTACCTGTTGGCTCAGAAGTCCGATGTCCTGCCCATTGCGCAACTACAATGCATGTTTAATATTAGTTCTACACGCAGAGCCTGCCGTAAGTAGAGGCAAAGACTTGACGAAGCACCCTAAAATGTCTACAAGGCTTAATCATAGAAACCAATGCACGACGAGCGATCTAGCGAAGGTGTGGGACATAGATTTACAAATCAAAACTAAAATTCCAATGGGTATAATGTAATCTTCTTAGGCAATAACTTTTAGATTGAGAGATATTCAACAAGTTATGTTCTGTGCATGTCAAGACACAATGCCATGTTCTGAAAACTAACCTAACGAGCTCCGACAGTTCCAAATCGAAATCCAGTGCTACAGTGTACTTATCTTCAGCTGTTTCGGAAACAGAACCCCTTTAGAACCCCCTTACAGATTTATCTGACAAGCAATGATTATCGATTCATTAGAAATGCTTTAGACTCGTCGAAAGCTGAACATGCTAGCGAGAGCTACTGGGTTTTGTCTTCCGCACAGGTGGTAAAGTCTGTCCGTGTTCATGCCATTTGAAGAACAGACACTTCATGTCTGTATTAATAAAGCGATTCGTGCTCCTTTACGAAGTTCTAGTTCCACTGTGCAAGGAGATAACTACACGTAGGCGCGTGGTACCTATAGCCGGCTCCTCTGGAAGCGGCTAGCGCAAGCACCATGAAGCACTATCTAGCGCGACAGTCTCTGGACAGTTAATGGACTGTCGATGTGTTCATTCAGTAGCTGTCACGTGACGATTCTCGTCTTCATATAAGCGACGATGCGTTTCACCTACGAGCTAGAATTTGCCGTCAATGCTTGTTGTGTTGTCTGGAACAGGACTCTCCATAAAAGACGTGTTATGATCACTACTGTGATCACTGTGATCACTACACAGGGATGACAGTTATACAGTCATTCTAGTAACTGTAACTGTTTACTACAGGGAGAATTATTGTGGAGATTTTACTAAAGATGAAAGTAACGGAGTTCTGAGTTTGAATGTCACGGAATCGAAACAAGGTAAGAATTAGTTTGCTTTTAATTTATTTTCAAGTATATGTCCGCCTATAATGTAAGAATGGTTTGGATTTAATTTACTTTCAAGTATATGTCTTGAAGTTAGTAAAGAGTAAATGTATGTAGGCCTACCGTGTATTAGAGGCCGTAACGGTATAACATGTTTTTCTAACACATTTCCCGATATTACGGGAACGTGTCTGTAGAGTGTGATATATACATATTGATTTAGCTTCATAGTAATTCATCTGTCGCAATGATTTGGACATGTATGCACGGTAACATCGCAAATCCGCGGCATGTTCCGTTATTACTGGAACTGCATGTAGTCTGAAGGTAGTGATACATATAATAGTAGTGGTTTTCCTCGGTTTCCTAAATAAAAGTAATGCATCGGTCTCAAGCTATTGATATGGATATACACGGTAAAGTCACAAACCCACGGCTGGTGCTGTAGAAACAAGCGCAATAACTTGTACTATATAGGTACGGTCTTTGAATTGTCCTATGTCTCAGAACAGATCAGAATGGAACAGAACAGAACAGAACAGGATAGATTTATTCTGTCAGCCTGAGAGTCAGATACAAATATGAAAAATATAATAACATGGTACCCAATACCAAATGCACAATCCACAGCACTAAGTAAACAGAAAATCAGGAAAATGGACATATCGTGTAGTATTGGTTTCAACACGATAGCCTCAGGCGTTGCGGTGTTTCGTTAATTCCCTGGCCACATTTTATTACAATAACTGAAATATGTATAATTGATTCCGTATACTCAGTAGCAATATCCGTTTAGAGGTGGCGCCAGCTTTGCTACTCGTGGATATTAGTCAGTTTTCTTATGTGTGGCTCCATTAGTATTCAAATTGAAAATTGACAATTTGTAATGACGCCTTTAAAAAAGTATGACAATTATGACGTTTTTCACTTGGCTGTCGAACTAATTTCTTCGAGAATACCATTACCTAATTCTAGGAATTAATGATTGGTTTGTGAATAAGTTAGTACGTCGTTTTCCAGTTACAACATGTCAATGATAATTATAGGGGTAAACTATGACAAATATAGGGCCTATATGTGTGTATTACATAGTCTATTGCGGTTGAGGGTCCTATTTTAAATGCGCACATAATGTAAATTAAGATTACAATTTATGTGTAATTACACCTTTAAACACTATTAATGCTATACGTACGTTTGATGACTTACCATCCTCGAAACACATGCCGTTATATATTATTATTATTATTATTATTATTATTATTATTATTATTATAAACTCCATGCTAACGTACCTGGAGTTACAACTCTCGTAGCGTTACAATTGTTCTGCGGAACAGGAACCATGGTCAGAAGTCGAAGAACGATTTATACTGACAGTCGACACTGACAATATGTACATAGTCTGAATTTATCACATGGAAAAATAACGAAGATTGTGCCATGGCTAAGATTCTCACAGACAAAAGAAATATGAATCAGGTGGAATGTCGCTGCATGATCTTTGGATACGAGAATACGCCGTTTGCTGAAGCAAAAGATAAACCATCGGAGCGTATCGTTGAGATTGGTAAATGTCAACCGCTGCTGGTGCTCGTCACGATCGCCTTCATCAATGCGAAGTCTTTAGGGACGTATTCGATTCACGACTCTAGTTCCAGAGACTATTAGGTCATGCACAGTGAATACTTGAATCAACATGTGTGAAAACAAATAATAATTAAATTAACGTATATACGTATTTCTTAAACTGAACTGCTTTCTCGCTCAGAAGATATTGCCAACATGTTAAAAGAAAGACGAATACTAGTATATAATGTATGTTTAACACTCGTGATTTCGTTCGTCAGCTTGCAGCCCCCACTCGAGAGTAGGGAGTATCCTCTTGACCTATCTCGTATTGGTAATTTCATCACTTGAGTTTCACCCTAGAGTTGATCGAGTCATGAATCGAATACAGCCTAGAGTAAGTTCCTGACGTGCGTGACGTTGTCTGTACGAAGAAGTCTACTCTGTCTACATAGTCTGGCTTCACACCCGCCACGTCAAAGCGCAGTCTGTTAGATCATGATACTAGAGACATAACTCTGGTTTGTGACACACTCGGTGCGCCTTATATTAACGTCCTTCGTTTTATATAGAGTCGTGATTAGTACATCAATAGTGTATACTCTTGCTAAAAATGGTTGCCACACCTAAACGTATTACTATTTGTCATATTTGACTGGGGAAAAAACGACATACGAATATGTTAATAGCAAGGGCAACTCTCCGTACACAGTATATTATAATGTTCCGTCCGTCATTTTATTAATACTGCACGTAGCAGTAGTTAGTTCATCAATATATTAGAACATGTTTCTGGGGCCCTATTCTCGAAACGTTATTACGATCTTCTTAGCCTAAGAACGTTCTTAACTTTATCTTAAGGATACCTATAGCATGAGCTATTCACGTTCTTAAGCTAAGAAGATCTTAGGAAGTTTCGAGAATATGGGCCCTGGTTCGTGATGCTATCTTTACGAAGACATTTTCAACGTCTAGTTTGGCGTTCATGCCCACCCGGATATCAGTAATAGAATATGTGTATGTCTTTGATGCTGGAGAAATTTTCATCGTCTTGTCTGGATGTACGTCCATGGCATTAGCACAGTGGTTAGTTCATCAAATTACTAGAATATTTTTCTTGTGTGTGACGCTGTTTTTCGGAATGTGTGTATTCTAGTTTAACCGGTCATATTATAGGTCCATCGTTACTCAGTGAACCTTCTAGAATATTGTCTCTGGTTTGTCACGTTATTTGTACGAAGACGTTTTCACTGTCTGGGTACCATGCCCACTCGGACATATCACAGTGGCTCCACCATCAAATTACTAACATTTGTTTCTGGTTTGTGTCGACATGTTCGCCGTATGGTCTAGTTTCACCTCCGTCACATCATGGCGGCAACTTGGTGTGCCTATAAGAATACTAGAATGTGTCTCGTGGGTTATATCCTATAAAGACGTTTTTACGGTAGTCTGTCACTGTGGTTTCACATTCGTCGCGTCATATCACTAGGTTATGTTTGAACCCGTTTCCTGAGAAGCATACAAACAAATACCGCCGAGCCGTGATATAAGGGAAATATAACCGTTAAAGTGTCTATAGACCCTTATTAAAACTACAACAACAACCAAATTAAATATCTCTTCATAATAACTTTGATGTTCACAGTGATCTCACCATAAATAAGTATGTATTTATATGAATTTATTTTCAAGACAGTTGCACATACAAGTTTATGTACCGGTTTTAATATGTTGCTTTAAAATAATAAATATAATTGGAATGTCTAATCGACCATCATATTATATAATATTTAAAAAATATGTAAAAATAAAGTAGACAGGCTCTTGATAAAGGTGCTGCATATTTAGCGTGTTAAATTCGGATGACGTTAAAGGTTACCCACCGTGGACTTATTAAATATAGAAGCATCCTGTTGTCATAGGCATTAAGTTTACAGCAAGAAACTTCGTTGGGAAGCAATGTTATTCCATGTCATTGTGTTCTTGCCATGAAGCCATGAATATAATGAAAACGAATGACCCCAGCATATTTATTATATTTATATATGCCAAATCAATGCACTTTATAACCTTGGATTAATTCCGAAGCAATTACGTTGGTACAACAACAGGCTACTTTCCGATATTCGCATGTCAATTTTCCTCTATTTATTTTTCGTTGAATAGTACGGAAAATCTAATCGCCAAGCGAGAAGCAATCAGGGCTCCCAACTCAACTATAGTAACTTAGTCACGCCATGTCACAAGGGTCTAGCGTTAACTAGATTTGTGAGCATGTCACTTCGCCTCAATCTCGGCGATGAGCCGACCGTATCCTCACAAGTACCGGTCCTCCTATGGACCCCCTCCTGTAGCCGTATGGTCAGGACCTGTTGGTGGTGATTGCCCCTCTTCACTCACGTCCAGAAATGCTATTGATCTGCGGGACAGAAAGAAACCCCCCTTTCCCCTGGTATATATGTCTATCCTCTTCGCTCCGACACTTGAGGTCTATGCTCTTCGCTCGACAGTTGAGATGTGGGTAATATAATCTCTTGAAGTAATCTCGCCTCGGGATGTCATTGGGTGACAGATGTAACGTAAACGTTCAACAAGGTTTACTCAAGGACACTACGCCGTCGGTTCCCGTATTCTCCTACTCTCTGTATTAAATCTGCTCTCTTCGTCTGGCGGTTTTAGGTGCGGCTAATCCCTTAACGAGCGCCGACCTCGGAATGTCAATTGGTGCCAGATGCAACTGTTTAACAAGGTCTGCTCAAGGATACCGTCAATGACTGTTTCTATGAACAGAAAGGACATCGTCCATTTTCGGTATAGATCTCGGCCCTATTCGTACAATAGTAGTGGGAGTAATGCCTGAAAGAACGCCGATCTCAGTATGTCAAGTGGTGACAGTATGTTAATTGTTCAATAAGATTTACTCAAGTACACCGTCAATAATAAGATTTACTCAAGAACACCGTTAATGACTATTCATTGTACATAAGAGAACTGTCGGTATCAGTATGTCTATCTGACATCTTTGTCTGATAGTTACGCTCGGAGTAATGCCTAAAAGAACGCAGACGTAAGAAGGTAATGTTTTAAGACAGTTGCGTTGTATCTTAACTGCTTAATACGGTTTTTCTCAAGTATATTTGCGATGTAGATTTCTAGGACCAAAAAGAAATACAACAACAAAAACATTCTCAATAAATGGCACTAACACCTTACAGTTAAACTGGTAAGAGTACCTTAAAGAATGTTAATCTCGCAATGCCTAAAAGAATGTCAATCTCGCAATGCCTAAAAGAATGTCAATCTCGCAATGCCTAAAATAATGTCAATCTCGCAATGCCCAAAAGAATGTCAATCTCGCAATGCCTAAAAGAATGTCAATCTCGCAATGCCTAAAAGAATGTCAATCTCGCAATGCCTAAAAGAATGTCAATCTCGCAATACCTAAGAGTGCCAACGTCGGAATGATTTAAAGAACACCGACCTCGTAAAAAGAATGCAGACTTCGCAAAGTGATTTTGGAGGACAGCTATATTGTCTTAACTGTGCAGTAATGTGTCCTCAATGGTACTATCAAGGATAGTCTATGTCGAGGACTATGGACATTGAAAATTACACGACCATGGTCAATTGGACAAGTGTCAAGTGTATTTTGTAGATGGAATAAAATTACGATCTTCCAAAATATTGAGCCAAGCCATTTTCTACGGGAGACTTTGAATGGAGACCCATGCCATTTTGTAACGTATAGAACCGTCTGGACTACTACTACACAGCCATGGCTAACTGGACAAACGTGCTTTTAAATTGAAGAACATTACGATGTTCCTAAATATTGGCTTTTCTCGTGCAGACCTATTGAATGGGTACCCGTGTTATGACGTGACGTAGATAACCGTCTGAACTCTCGACTACTAAACACACAACCATGGCTAACTGGACAAGCGTGCTTTGAAAATTGAATAACATTACGATGTTCCCAAATATTGGCATTTTCTCGGGGAGACTTTATTGAATGGGGATCCGTATTATGACGTGACGCAGAGGACACATCTGAACGCGACGTCTGGCTAACTATGCAAGCGTCTTTGTCAAATTGAAGAAAATTACGATGTTCCTAAATGTTGGCTGTTTTTCTCGGGGGGGACTTATTGAATGGTGAACCGTGTTATGAGGTTGCGTAGATAGGACTGGCTGAACGGTCTATGAGTGATCAAAGCAATGTCCTTGTCGCATCCGGAGTCTGGCAGAGTAATGCATTGGTTCCTAGGTCCAGCAGTGTGTACATTGTGGGGCCCATTCCGCTGCTTCCTTGCAGGTGGCTCGTGGGCGTATAGAACCAATTCAACAGGATAGAACGAGCTTTCATTCACTTTCTCTTCGTTATGGTAGAGATCTATCGGTCGAAGGTCATCTATGAGGCACACTCGTGTGCATTGCTTATCAACTATGCATTACCGGAGGGATGAGACCTATTATGTTCAATCACCCTTGATTGCCGCATGTCAGAGTCATTGGAATGGATGGGGGTAATATATGGTGTCCTCTTCCTGGAAGGGACATCGGTGTCAAGCGACGACCTTGTGGAGGAAGATGACGCTGTTGTTTATCATATAGTACTATCGGTTATGTCTCTATGAAAGTACCATAGACTTTTTAGAGTATGTGCCTGACTTTTAAATGTTCTACAGTAGCTGATTTGGTTATAGAAGACGTTGTTGGCAATTATTTTCGATGTTTTATGATTTTGTATTTTTGGAAATACGTCTTTTCCACGTCTTTTCCAACGTCTTTTCCACGTCTTTTCCAACGTCTTTTCCACGCCTACTCGCTGGTATGGTTTTCAACATCAACCTTTAAACACCTTTTAGAATATCTAGTCACGGAGCCGTAAATATTAATTACATACAATTTAAGAGATAAACATACAACACCGGACCGATCATCCATGAAGATATCACTCGGCAAACAGAAATTAGTATGCCCATTAATCGGTTCGCAATATACCGGCTTATGAACATGAGCATTAGTATCTGTGTGGAATTAATTCGCCCATAAGGCATTTGGCGTATCCGCGACTACAGAGCAAATGCAGTTCTACGAAGGCTGTACGATTCCATGCCGAGCACAATGATAATGATTCTGTTTTGTTTAGGAAGGCGAGTACTGATTTGCTGCCAGATAGTATGACGGCTACGCGTCCATTACCATGATGGGCATCTAACTCACACAATTAACCCGTGGGTCGACCACACTTTTCAGCTATTCGTGGTCCATTATTTAGGATTTCAGAGGCATATGTTCGCGGAGGCATTGATGCAGATTGCATCTCGACCTGTAACTGATGTGCGGATTCGAACGTGATCTGCATCGTGATTTATGTATCTGCGAATCTGATTGAACATTGGAGGTCGTGTCCTTCCGCTATTAGCTACCTGCAACAATGGCTTGTGTAGGAGTGGGGGAAAAAACATCTGCAATTTGTAATGGTTTTTATTATAATAATGTATTAATGTGAAAAATTTGTATTGAGTTTAATCCAACGCTCAAATACATGCTCATAACGCTACATTATTATTATAGGCGTAATGTGTTTTATGTACGTGTTGTTGGGAGAGAGTGAGACAGCGAGAGTGAGAATGAGAGAGAGTGAGACAGCGAGAGTGAGAATGAGAGAGAGGAAGACAGACATAGATACAGAGAGAGAGACACACACACAGAAAGAGACATATAGAGATAGACATAGAGAGGGAGAGAGAGAGAAAGAGAGAGCGAGAGAGAGAGAGAGAGAGAGAGGTGCTTCTTAGCCAAGATCATTTTGTCCGAAGATACCCCTGTTCATCTGGCAACGACGAATGTGTATGCTAACCTTCTAGGACTAACAATTGGCAGCTTGGTTTGTATGTTCATTGGGGAGTTCAGATGGAATCTAAAATGCATTCATCCATTAACCAGGTTAATATGTACCGTTTATAATATCCGTTCAAGCGTGAACGTGAGGCATTATATATACACACTATTAGTATAGACAGTTACATAATGTAGCTTATTTCCTTTTCCTAGGGAATATTCCGAGTAGGAAGGACATTGGTAATCAAATTCTGTGTCATTGTCTAGTCTATAACTTATGACATTCGTCTTGACCTTTCCCCGCATATGCATTCCTTATCTTGTAGGCGCCTATATTATTAGACGATTAATAACCCTTTTATCTATGACTATTCTCATTACCAATTTATCACTAAATGTCAATTTAACGAGATTATTAACCTACATCGGAGTCTTATTAGCGTATTACGATTCTCCTGGAGCAAACCTTTAAGAGTCCAAGTAAACCTGTAGTGCCCAATAAAACCAGTCAGTCTTTGTCGGCGATGAAACGAGACAATGGAACTAGTGACCCACTGCTAGAAGGGCAATTCTGCGGATCTATATACCCAATATATATACCTCCGAAATAGTTCCTGCTAATGATTTGAGCCCATAACTTAAGAAGTCGTATCATTCAGACTCTCTCCCTAGGTGAGGAGGAATCATTCGTAAGGGGTAATTAATTCCCCTAATCCGGTTTCCTTGATACTTTGGCCCCCGGAGTTTATTCCCTTGGTTCTCGTGTATGAACTCCCGGCTAACGAGATATTATTTGACAGTAATGTTCCATCTGAACATAGCTCTGCTTCCAGTGCAATAATGGTAAAGGTCATACGGACCGCTAATCACGAACTGTAGCTTCGTATTTGACCATTGACGCCTTTCCAGACACATTGGCGTCAAGACAAATCAGAATAGCGTCATTGCTTGAGGTTGCAGACAGGGTAGTCCAATGCTTTTGGAGGCGATTGAGGCCTATATAGAAATAGCAATGGAATTTTAAGGACTGAAATGTTAATTCCTCTACTGTTTTGTAGTCGATTGGGGCCTATTTATAACTAACAATGGAATTTAATAACTGAAATGTTGATTCATATACTGCTTATGGTTTTTTAGTCTTTATTTGCTATGGTTCAAGGGGATGAAAAAATACAGGGCAAATAATACTTGATTTAATAACTGACATAATGTCTTGTCAAAAAAAATGTTCTTCAGTGTTTGTTATAGTTGAACTTTGTTCAGATCTCAGGGAATTTACGTATTGGTTTTTGTTCTATTTAAATCGAATGCGTTGATTTCTGTGGAACAGGACCAGATCGTAGAGCTAGGATGGTCGTAATATCTATGTCTATTGAGTAATTACGACTCTCGTATAGTTACGATCGTTTTGTGGAACACCAACTTGTTCAGAGGCAACTTATATACATGTAGATTTATCAGATGACACGATAGATATAATGGCACTGTTCACACCATTATATATAATGACTTCATGCATCTATATCACATGTTTGTATTTTTTTTCTATTTGGAACATAAAACGGAGAATACAAAAAGAAATATGACAGTCAACCTCTTTCCCTACAGGTAATGTTCTGTTACGGTTACGTGTCTATTTTCTATTGCAGCACTCTGTTAACAGTAAACCTCATGTCATAGTTTTCCCCGCAGAGAATCTTCTGCGCCTCTTACGTGTGTATTTTCGATTGCACCACTCTGTTGACTGTAAACACCATAATTGCGTCAGTGACAATACCAGAGAATGATAATAGAAGACAATAATTGACCATTTTGCAGATTGTTATAAAGACTCGACATTTCTTGCCGTGACCTTTTGCTGTTTTGGCCAGGCATGTCTTCCGCGCATTGGTTACAATAATTACTGGAGAGTAGACAGAAGATGGACGTATATAGATACTGGAAAGGAAGGAAGGGAAGGGGTTATTTAATATGGAGTTTAAACATTGCTACGGGAATCTTTCACCAAATAACGATGGTTAAACATTTGGCGATGATTGGAGAGAGAAGAGAGAGGGGGATATAT
>JAUTBV010121062.1:0-13099 GCA_032361325.1 Lepetodrilus fucensis
TTTGATTCCCGCGTACTTGTCAATAATGTCACTTGCGCGTAATTTGAGTCCGCGTAATTAAAGTCTTTTACAGTATTCCTTTCCTCTTTACTCAAGAATAACTCAAGGGAGATAATTCATCACAGTAGTCACATTATGGCCCAGATCATTTCACAAAAGTACAGTGTTCAGAGTGTCTGGCAAAGGAACAAAACCGCACTCTGTAACCTGTGTGGTCTGTACTCGCTGGCAAGGTGGTTCAGACCACACAGGGACATCACACATCTTCCTTATTTTCCTTCACTCAGTACAATTACGTCACATATCTGTCCTGAAGTACACTTCACACAGTTGAAAGGAACACTTCTATGTGTCAAATTAATGCAATGGCCAGTCACGCCTGCTACCTTTCCTTCCTGTGGGTGACAATAGGACATTCCTTAGCGATGTGGCCGATCTTCCCACACACTCGACATCCGCGGTCGTTGGGTGGCGTCCCTTCCGTCAGTAGCGCCCGGTCAAAGAAGTAGTCCTAGAAACAGTCAAATATCTTGCAGGTTGGCTGCACAAATTCACAATGGCAGAATTCAGTTGTTAAATAAATGTGCTTGCTTAACTGTCCTTGAATAATTCATACAACATACACAATGACTTATAGCTAACATCAGCTTTAGTTCAGTTTAGTGACAATCTCCAAACTCCATAAAGTTAATATCAGCTTTAGCCTAATGTGATATACTGGAGGCCCAAAAAAATATCGACTTTAGCCCAGTAAAGTGAAATAATCCAGGAATTCTATGGTTACCATAATTACTCTAATTATTCAAACACTCTAATAGTACGAACACCTAAATTAATTGCTAAAAATACATTTTTTTCCGACCCTAAATATACGAACATGACCATTTTTTGAAAATCGTAATTTTGTAATTATTCGAACAGTGATTTTATCAAAGAAAAAAGGTTTTATTTATTTTTTAAATCCTTGAAAAGATAGTAATAGCGTTTATTTTTTGGAAACAGGCACACAAATTGTCCCTAAATATTTGAATACCAATCATGTGACATACCCCAGGAGTCCTGTATTTCTGGAGTACCCAGAGTTCATCCTTCGGGGTACCGTAGATTTCACGTCCATGGATGAACGCCTTCATGATGTAGTTGTTCACTAAAATAACATAGATGATTGGACTCAAGATCACGAAGATCTTTATTGCTTCACATCATAAAAAAAAACCTGATACAGATTATGTGATGTGGGGATCAAATAAAAAGGTTAGCAAGTCATTGTGATTGGATTGTACATATGTAAATACTTACAAAAATATAATCGTCTATGGCATAAAATTGTGCAATATTACAAGCCAAGATTACTCGAATCAGATAAGAAATTACATCAATCAACTTACTTTTTCTTGAAAGACCAGCTCCAAGATTGTGTGTCAAGTCAAATGGATCTGCGTAATTGAAAAAGAAATTAGCAAATTCAAATACAATTAAAGTTCTTGCCATTCAAGTTACCTTCATTTATGTGACCATCATATAGTTAAAAAAATCATCATACTATTGAAGTTTTCTTACAGATGAGAAGTGTTTGATGAATAAAATCCTAAACTTAAACCATAAATTTCGTGAAAATAACAAAATTACATGACAATCACACATTTCTTCAAGCTAATATTACTGCCAAAATAATTTACACTCCGAAAAAGATAGCAGTTCTGCTTAGAGCTGAAACGAGTGAGTGAGTGAATATGAACTTTAACATCACCGCAGGAATCTTTCACCCATTAGTGATATGACGAGAGCTGAAACGAATATTCAGCTCTAGTTTTGCCGTACCTTCGATAGCGAGGCACTTCCCGTTCCAGAGTTTCTCAAAGCGTGTGAGCGATGCCTTCTGTCGGATGCAGACCACCTGCTCCTTGTAGTTGAATTCCTCGGTGTAGTAGCGGAACAGTCCCAGCCACAGCTCCCCGACCGTCATCTTGTTCGTCCCGAAGTCGTCCCACACCGTCGGCTGTAACATCAACATCACAAAATGATTTCTCCCATTACACTGCTAATAGTGGCTTGTCTGGAAATCTTCAACACCAGGGCCCCGTTGTTCAGAACAGTTGTATCTGAGTGAGTTTGATCACCTACCCTAGTTACCCTGGTACGACTAGTAGACCGCCATCGAACTAGCCTTTGGTTCAACCATAGTGACGTCACAAATCTACCATGGTTCAACCCACCGCTGGGCTAGGGTTAGTCTGGTTCCAAGATGGCGGCATGCACGTGTGTGTAGCAGGCATGCAGACGACTGGACATCTACCAGAGAGGGTTTCGGTTACTGTGCTAACTAGACATGCGCAGTTCATATGTCGGTCTCTACCAGACTAGGTGTGATCGAACTCAACCACTACAACTCATTGCGAGTCAAATCTTAGAGATTTGCTACAAATGTAACTCGGGACTTTTGGCTCTGAAGTCAGATGACATACCACTGCACAGCTACCAACCCCAGATAGCCAATGAATTAACATGTGGTTAGTATAAACATATTTAGCCTTTCTCTGATTGATCTGAGTTTGAATAATCATCACTAGGTAACATACCAGGTCATCCAGTTGCTCGAAGAAGTAGGCATTGCAGTCATCCACCATACACTCTGGTTTCATCTCACCTTGGTACAGCTGTAATTATATTTCAAACAGCATAATGACATACAATAAAAAATATTGATTATCTTTTTTGGACTATATCTTCGCAATAAATGCAAAGTACTTTCACTTGGCAAACATAAAAAGTGTGTTAATACCTCAAAATCTGTTAACCACAATTTCTTCAGAGTAACATCAGATCCCCAGGGCAGACTTAAAACTCGGACCTGTGGATGGCAAGTCTGGCACTCTACCACTGTGCTCCCATCTTGCCTAGCCCACGTGACCTAACTCTGATTCCTACGTATGGCCCCTTGGCTGCATAGGCCCTGTTTAAGCACTGCGGACGGATGGTATACATAGTCCAATCAGATTCGCCCTAAGCTTCGTCTACTTTGCACTCACAACAACAAATATTTTGCGAGTTTCGTCGTCACCTCATATAAGTTGGTACTGTCACTGGTTCCATACATGGATGCCATATCAAAACAAGAACCTTTTTTCTGATTAGGGCCTATCTGTTTGACATTCAATCCCAAACTTAGTTTAGATATCGCTCACAAACTTCTACAGTGAACATTTCACCATTTTGGATGTTTTGACAACGTTTACACAAGGGGAGAAAACTTACTCTGCCACCAGAGTGTAAATTTGTCTGTCGTATTTAGGTGGGGAATGAGGCGAAGGGCTATAATGTAGTAAGTGAAGCTCCCTAGGGGAGATGCTGTGCCCCAGGCACGTGACTCACCTCCTGTAAGACTGGGATGACTGGTGGATGGCACTGCTGCAGGTAGTGTAACAACATCAGGACGTAGGCATAGGACGACAGGCTGCCTCGCGACGCGTCACCAATGTCGCAAACCTGGTGGAATTAAGTCAGAAGTTAAATATCGCAAATACAATCAGAAAATGTTAAATGCTTTCAATTCAAATTGACAATTTAGATAAGTTAATTCATATAATGTTTTTATCTCTGCTGAATTAGAGAAACGCCACTGTTCTTTAGGCCATCAATGGTTGCATCCAGCATCGAGATGGTTAAACATTATTACAAGTCCATCAATTTTTAAGAAAGAGGAAAATTAACTACACTTGATGAGAACGGTTCTCTATAAATTTGCAAGCCGTAGCAATCTCACCTTTGCAAAGACTTTGAAGGCGTAGCCCAGCGCTCGGACTCGTGGATCTATCTTGCTGTACTTCAACAACAGCTGTGTGTTGTGCTGAGCCTGTGGAAGTACAGAATGTGATTGGACAGAATAAAATAATCCCTGGCTATCATTTCTCAAAGCTCTCATATCTACTACGAGACCATAAGAACTCTCGTATAAATCTCTAATACATGAGGCAATCTCTAATACATGAGGATCGTGCACTTATGAGAATGCTATCGTTTCATAGTGGATACGAGAGCTTCAAGAAACGATACCCTGTTATTTTTCCAGATTCAATATCAGACAATTTACTACAAAAAAAACGAAAAAAAACAGATTAACCCATTATTCTTGGTACAGCCGATCTACACAACTCACCAGGGTGTTGTAGAGACTGATGTCGCCGTCAAGCTGACTCTGCCGATGTCTGAACTTGACGATGGGGACTTTGGCGGTGGGGATGGACACCACCTGGTACAGTCCCTTGTGATCCTTCAGCTTCTTGGCCAGCATCTCGATGATCTCCGCACAGTTCAGGTCCTGGGGAAAACAACATCAGTCAATGTTTAACCCCCTCCCTGCTGGATTAGACAGGTACTGCTCTTTAGAGCATCTCTTGTTGCCTTCAGCATGGAGAGGGTTAAGGCTTATACTTCCAGTTTTGTGTTTACACAATATGTATTTCCTTTAAATGCACTATTTCAGATCATTTATGCTTCATATTTAAACTTTTGTTTTCTCAATCTAGATAGCAACTAGGCCTGTAGATGTAGCAAGTATGATAAATATATTCATTATCCTTGATAAAATTATCCCCATTAGAAAATCTAGTAGCACCCAAATTGAGATGAGATGCTGGCACACATACGTATAGTTCCTTCAGGACATATGTAACATGTATAGCTAGCCTATGAAAATCACAATCTCATTTCCACTCTCACAACTGATCAATCAGAGGTACCAATGTTATTGTCTTAACACTTTCATTTTATTTTACAAAGGACTATCCTGATACAAACCTTTGCATTCTTCTGTGAGTTGAATGTCATGCAGATGTCCAAGTCACTTAATCTGAAGCCGAATCCATTGCAGGAAGACCCAAATAGACGCAGACTCGCAGCTTTACAAAAACAACAAAAAGGTGGTCAACTCAAGAATTAACATACATCAATGGAAACGTTGGTTATTCCCTCTTTTCATTAGTATACTTAGCCAGTCATCTCTTTGTGCATTATTCTCTCATCTGATGAAAGAAGTTTACGATAAGAAAAAAACTAATACGTAAACCACAGTTACAATTATTTCTGACAACTCACCCGGATACAGCTGTCGGATGAAGTCTTGTAATTCATGCAGAATGTAGTCCCTTTGTTTCATTTCATCCCTAGTGGGCCCGAAATCTCCTGGGGAAAAAAAACAAGCCCATCAATGTAACCATGGCAATTAGAACTGATACCATCAAGGGGGTCAAGCTATTGTATATATATTAAGTAACAACATTGTTAAGCCTTCTTTAATGATCCCCGAAAAGAGACAAATTTTCCACCACGAATGCTTAACGATGTCGGTATATGAAACATGGCTCCTGAGAAATAATAGAACATCACTACACTACACAGAAACCATGTTCTTTTCAGCTGTGCAAAGTGTCCTGAGTACTCCGGACAGACAATGTTGTCAATGGTGAGTTAGTGAATATAGAGTTTAACGTCGCTGCGGGAATCTTTCACCCATTTGCTACGATGTTGTCAATGGAACGACTCACACACTGTGTGGTCTGTACTGCGCAGTCTGTACTCGCTGGTGAGGTGGTGTCGACCACACAGGAAAAGTACCACATCTAAAGCAATTCTTTGCCGCCATCTTGCTTGTGCAAGACGTGTGCGAGTCGTTCCGTTTACTCAGTACAGCGTACCGGATTGACATTGTCTGTCTGCAAGAACGTGTGGCACAGTCAAAAGGAACAGAGTCGGAAGGGTAATTTTCCGGAATTAAGCCGCGGTTTCACAGATGTACATGCTACTTACGTGGGACCTGTTCAATGGTGCCTGTGACGAGACTGAGGAAGGATTTCTTCATGATCGGCAGAGGATTCAGCTTCGGAAGCTTGTCGTCTGGACACGCCGACTTCAAGTGTCCTTCCTTCTCGCAGTACCCGCAGATAATTGCAGGGCCCTGGAGAAATAAGTTTCATAACAGTCATACTTTGTTTTTTTAATTGGGGTTTAGAGTCGCTTTCTAGAATCTTTCACTCATATCACGACTTGTCAGTTTAGGGCAGGAGGAAACCCGCAACATCCATAGCGCAGAATGTTACAGTAAACCTGTGAGCACCAGCTGGTACTGACAAGACAAAGGATGATAACTGCATTGCCACTCTACATTGTCAATATTTGTGTCAGAATGCTAACTTTCCCGAACGAGATTTGAATTTGGAACCTTTGACTCCGAAGTCCAACGTTCCACCATTGCACTACATCCCGACCTAATAACAGTCATAACATAACATAACAAGACCCGCAAACAATTTTTTAACAATAGTATCATTGTATTGTCTCACGCTGAACATTATCAAAATCCTAACGCTTCAAAGCTTGATGAAATATCCTTGCTGAAATCATTCCTAAAACATAATACATCAAAGTAAAGCCAATGAAAACTGTCCTACCTTGCCATCAGTTAAGATCTTCTCAGAGAATCCATAGAAACACTCCTTGTCATCTAAATTCAATTCCTTTAGTAAATCTTCGACAGATTGTTTGGAATCGCCGACCTTACTCGTCACAGATTCGGGCACAACTTGTTCATTTTTCTTTATCACAGTAGTCTCCTTTTCAGATGTTTTCTCACCGGGGGATTCTGCAGCGTCACTGACACTTGTTATATGTCCGCACTCGCTCAAACTTGCAGCATTCAATTCCTGATTGGAACTGGAGCTATCATCCTGAGACAGTTCTGGCACGTGGCATGGACTGAGATCTGCAGATGACACTATTTCTCTCACAGCACTCATCACTATCTTCAGAGCAAAACTCATTGCAAAGTCGTGTATGTTCAATATCAAGTCACCGGCTTCTTTGTTTTCTTTACTCTCATTAGTGTCTCCGCCCCCGCCATTCACTTGTATACCAGCTTCCTCCTTGCTTTCCACCACAGCCTTCTTCTCGCTGACCGACCCTCCGATCACGCTCGCAGATATAATGGACGAATCCTGGTCACACAGCATACTGATGGAACTACTTTTCTCGTGCGATGCCGGACCCTGGTATGTGTCCGAAGGTCGGTCCGGTGATGAGTCGGTTTCTCCTGGACTCATGACCTCCGACCGTTCACGATCCTCACTGACGTCACGATGGGCTTCGTCAGATTCGTTGTCGCTGTCGTCATCCGCCGACGCGAAATCGCTGAGGGACTTCTTGACGGACTTGGACCGTGCGACGATCGTTGCGAGTACGCTGTTGCTGATCAGCGATTCACCAGTTTTGTTTCGGGGCAGGCCGAAGTAGTGATAGGCCTTACGCAGCGAGTCCTGGAAATACTCATAGATCTTGGTGTTACTCACACTCCGAGCAACATTCCTCTTTTGAGAAAATGGATCTGAAAAGTAAACGTTCTGTTCAAGAAATATGTCAGAAGATACAGACTATGGCAATAAAATTATATAGATTTTACATATATACTCACAATGAGTCACATAAACATTGATTAAAAGCCTTTCAAGTAAATGATGTCCTATTAGACAATAAAAAACAGACACATCACTATTAATTTGTGTTTTGTAAACATTACCCTAAGACTTCATTATCATGAGCTACATTATCATTATGAGCTAGCCATACCACGAGGCTTACCAGTGGAAAGGGGAGATAATTCTCAGGGGGCTGTAAGGGACACAACAGACTTGCTGAAAGATGCGATATACCTTCTATGGCCAGTTTCTTGGAGTTCCACTTCTTCTCGGCTCTGGCCAGCATCTTGTGCTGTCTGAGACAGACGACGTACATCGCCGTGTCGAAACCGAGACTGAAGAACCGAAGCACTTCCAGCCACAGCTCACCGAGACTGCTGGGGTTCTCACTCTGCCACCCGGCAGCCTGAAACATTGGCGGACACTTAGGATTATACCATACATCATACATCAATGTAGGACTCCTCTCAGGAGTTTCAATATTTAACTGTTCACTGTATTGAAAAATCTCAGTGTATTCTGTACTACTGTCATGAATTGCAGGAATATCAAAAGTATATTATAGACAATTGTTAACTTTCTCCTTGTTTCTTTCTTTCCTTATTTAAATTTTCAATTACACTGACTGCTCGTACCTCAAGTTTGATGTCTTCCAACCAGAAGTTCGACACGACAGTGTCAATATTCTTTGGCAGGTTCTGTAAAAATAGCACAAGCACTATTTTCAATCATTTTATATTGTTAAATCCAATGAAATGCTGAGCATGAAATCATACTCAAAAAGGTTTCATAATCTTGGGTCCATCTCATTCTCCCTCCCTTCATCTCTAGACACTACACTCCCTAATGGGATTCAAATTCAGATACATGGACTTTCTAGTCCGACACATTATCCATTGAGCTACCCTCCACCTAAAAATTATTTAATCAAGTCTTTTTTGTCGCAGCGGGAATATTTCACCTATACGCGACTGCTCCTCAAAATAAACATAGTCATAATACACAGTTGTCTCCCCTCGATATGAAGTCATCCTTACTCGGGAAAGAACGGGCAGCACAGGCTGTGGCAGATGTTGGAGGAAGAATACGGTCATGATAGATATGGCATAGGAAGGAAGAGTTCCCTCCTTTTGTAGGTCAAGCCGACACACCTGGAACAAACAGCGAACATAATGTTTAACCCTCATCCCGCTACCAGGACCTCAAACATATATCCAATTACCATGTCGATGAAAAATCACATCCATTGCAATTATTTAAGAAATGAATGTTGAGTCATCAGCATTCATTGTGCCATGAAGCTAATGGGTCACGAGACTAAATCCCATGAGGCGCAAAATTAACGTTTTTTAACGTAACTATGCAGTAACTAAGTGACGTGACATGACGCCTGAAGAACAATGTAAAGACGACGGAAGAACAATCGTATGATGGCAGAAGAACAATCAGCCATTGTTATGAAAGATAATAACCTCAATGTTATGGTAGTCACTTCTATGACATTCATTGAAGAACAGACGACGATACTATCATTAACCTTCTCCCTGTTGAATAAATCAAAATGTTCTATTTCTGCATGTGATCGGGCAACTTAAGTCGCCTTCAGCAGTGCCAGTGTTAAGAAAACAACTTGACACTGACCTTGGCCCAGTATCTGAAGGCCACAGCAAGTTTTCTGACTCTGGGGTCCAGGCTGCTATAGACGGCGAGCAGCTGATTGGTGGCGGTTGCCGAGTGGCTGTTGATGGTTATCTTACACTCCAGCTTTGTCTCCGGATCAATGAAGATGATAGCCGGCACCTTAGCAGAGAAATCACTGTGGACATTGGAGAATATATCCTCTGAAAAAGAAAGACCACAAATGACAACATGATCAGGAGTCAAATATAATAAGCTTTAAGCCTGGCGCACATGGGCGTCTGCGTCTCGTGTACGCCAACATCTGCGTTCGATCTGCACTCGGAGTATCACGTGGCACTTTCAAAATGGCAGCACTCATAGACGTCGCCATTTTGTTCGAATCACATGTCTCGGGGGGAAAGACAGCTGATTAGCTCTTCAATAAATCTCGACAAAACACAAGCGCAGGATTGCGCACACGAGCATCTGGCGTTTCCAGACGCTGCGCTCCAGTGTCAAATATCAAACTCGCATCAAACGCAGGTTCGACGCAAATGAGACACAGTGAGGTAGCACACGAGCATCTGCGTTGCGCCTGCGTATAGAAATGCAAGAATACAGATGCAGACGCGATGCAGTGAGTGAGTGAATATAGAGTTTAACGTCGCTGCGGGAATCTTTCACCCATTTGCGACGAGACGCGATGCAGAAGCTTGTGTGCGCCAGGCTTTTAGGAAAGATATTGCTGTAGACTTGGAATAGGAAGGTTGTGACGGAACAGCCTACTAGCCTTCAGAAGGAAGAAACCCTAGCCGGAGTGCGAGCTAAATTAGTAAGTTTCCTACGAGACACTTTTCAAATGTTTGAATAATGTGAATGAATACCTGCAGTCCGTAGCAATGTGAAGGCTTCCTTTAGTTTGGTCGGTAAATTTAACAAATCCACTGCGAATAGGTCGATGTTGACGTCACTGGACTGAAGTCCGAATCCAGTCAAAGACGACCCATACAACTGCAAGGAAATACCTGCAAAACAAATATGAATGGGGTCATGAAAATAAATTAATTACCTGTACAATTCTTTAGCTGACCAGGGACTTAGCTGAAAGTTACTTGAATGTGGATTTGAATTAAAATAAGGAGATGTTGATTATATTTATAGTGAATTAACCCTGGGCACAAAGCACTGAGTCTCTAGAAAAGCTAGAAAATTAATATACCTAGGCAACTACCTTCTAAGGTATCGTTTCTTAAAGCTCTCATATCCACTATGAGACCATAGCAATCACGTAAGTGCACCATCCTCATGTATTAGAGATGACTACGGGAGTCCTTATGGTCTCGTAGTAGATATGAGAGCTTTGCGAAATGATACTCTGGTAGACAACAAACAAATATTCTCAAATTGTCTTTCTCACGACACAACAACATAGTAAATAATCTTCTTTCTTATATGTTTGTGAACTCATCAAAAGAAAAACAACACAAGCTGGTTGATAAAAGCCAAGATGATGATTACCAGGTAACTGATTCAACAGGAATATTTCCAGTCTTTTCACAATGCCTTTCCTCTTGTCAATGTCTTTGTCCGACAGACCATTGTGCGAGTAGATTCCCTCAAGGAGTTCATCCAGTGCGTGCGTCTGCTTCTCAGTCGGTGACGGCATGTACCTCAGCGTGTTCTCTGAGTCAGTCACCTGCAACAAGTAACCATGGCAACTCTTGTCATGTGTCAACAACTGATAGACTGCTATTAACCCTCACCCAGCTACCTTATTGTACATACATACATAGTTAGATGTAACACAAGGCCCCGAGATTACGAAACGTTTCTGAGTACAATTTCATACTCAACTCATAAAATGTCATGAGAACAAAAACTTATTCAGAAATGTTTTGTAATCTCGGGGCCAGGCCTCAAAGCAGGGCGAGGGTTAAATTTACAACATGTATAATTTTGTTGATTTAATTCAATAACAAAAAAAAGCATAAATATTATGCACCATATCATAATATACCAATAGAAATTATTGCTTCGGCACACTAATCATGTTAAAGACTAATATTAATAATTAAAAACAAATCTAAAAAATCATAAATTTCCACTCGATCTTAGGATATATCTTATAGCTTGGGTTACAAGTCTTGTGTTAATTTGTATCGCTGTATATTCCAATTTTGTGTTGCAAATATGGTATTCTGAACAATTATAAATTCATAGCTTCACCCAATGACTAGAAAGCCAGCAGGGCACATAACACATAAGTGCTGGTCACCTCTTTGCGACGCTTGTGTCTGGGTTCCGTGATGTGCTTCCTGTAGTCCAGCACTCGGTCCAGGTGATACTCACACAGACGACAGAAGAAGCGAGCCCGAGCAAACTTCAAGGATTTCTGAAAGATGATGAATAATTCCTTCCAATGTATGAATGTAATTTAGCAAGAAAAAAAATACAAGGCTTATCCAAACCATTACTTTATTATTCAAATCAAATATGGACTTAAAAATCAGAAATTAGTCATGATAAACAACAGAGTGCAACTTGTTAAGCTATATGATAAACTGTGGCAATTCAATTGTATGGAAGCAAACCTTTTTCAGTGGAAATATTTTCTGCTTTTCCATTTCTCTGAGGGTAGCTTTGTCCACTTTTTCTTCTGAATCTGGTAAGAGATAGTTAAATATTCCATATGAAATCCTCAACATATAGTTTCAGAGTTGAATATTTTTTAACACTAGACCAAGAATATTCCCCTTACGGTAATCCATCTAATTCATCTAGTTCAAAACCAGTGTTCGAAATTACTGCTGGCCCGACAATTTTTCTCCCAATGCTAAAGGCATCCGAATGGGCAAGCAACACATTCATGTTTTTTGTAAACATTTGTTATTTGTATCATTATTCAGGCCAGCACGTTTCCAGCAGTCATTTTGAACACTGCTCAAAACTTAAGATAAATTCTAACCAATACTCACCAATCAATGACATTTTCTTCCTATCTGCCTGGTTTTCATATGCCCTCCCATCAGCAGTTCCCTCCCCTATCTGCTTCTGGGATATACCATCACCCTTTCCGCTGTGGCCTTTCAGATTCTTTGCTTGCTTCTGAGGTTTCTGCTGCTCAGCTTTGTCTTTCGCAGCCTTGCCCTTGCCTTTCTTTTTCTTCGATCCACCCCCATCGTTCTGTGAATTCATGTGACCTTGACCTCCATACTGTCCTTGACCTCCATACTGTCCTTGACCTCCACACTGTCCTTGACCTCCATACTGTCCTTGACCTCCATATTGACCATATCCACGTTGACCTTGGCCACCGCCATACTCTTCCGCACCCCCATGCCCTCGACCTCCATAGTGACCTCTAGGTTGTCCTTGACCTCTATGTTGACCTTGTCCTCTATGTTGACCTTGAACATCATGCATCCCTTGACCTCCCTGCCTCCATTGCCCTTGACCTTGTTGCATTCCTGGTGTGTATGGCATTATAGTAGGGCGGCCTGTTCTGGGGTCTGTAGGGAGAAGTCCTGCATCAAACTGCCTACCTCCTCCTCTTCCTCCTCCATGGTAACCTCCAGAAGAACGAGGGTCAGTGTACCTTCCTCCATCTTCATACTGCCTCTGTCTTCTAGGATTTCCTCTGTCATCAATATCCTGGAGATATCCCCTATCAGAAGCCATGCTGGGAATTCAGGTCTGTAAAGATGACCATGTACACCAATAATGTTCACGATATATGGTCTACAGATTTATTTGGGGGTTTTCATTCATTGGAATATTTTTGTCAAAACCTATACTATAGTCCCATTTTCAAACTATTCCGTCTTGATTTTTAATAAACATGTTAAATATAACTTTAATTAGCAAATATATATGTATCATAATGCAACATCTCTGATTAGGTGTCACCGGAACGAGACATTTAGTATGAGAGAAGCCTTTACATTATGCAACCAGCAGTATGTTGTTATATTAAGTGCCATTAGTACATTTTCTTTCTCAGTCCTGGGGGGGGG
>JAUTBV010121073.1:0-13098 GCA_032361325.1 Lepetodrilus fucensis
AGACCAAGGATGATAACTGCATTGCCACTCTACAATCAGTGCATCCTATCAATATCGCGTCAGAAAGGTAACTTTCGTGAACATTGATGCCGGGCTCTGCTTTTAAGTAGAGGAATGATTTTATGTGTTCATACATTAGAGTGTAATCCATCAACTGAGACATAGTCCCACAGGTTAATATGTATTAATTATTCTATTTAGCCTGTAATCCCATTGGTAGCTATCTATGGTGGGCTATAGTGCAGTGGGAAATCGTCGTTCCAACAGTCCTGAGTTCGAACCTTCCCTGGCAACCCAGCATCAATGTTTATGGCAGATATTTTGTGGTACAACTCACTGATTGTTATTTGCAGCGGAATACTGATGTGTACAGACGTGATGGCACGCGGTGTGGATATTCCTGAAGTCCATTGGGTTATACAGTACGATCCTCCGAGCTCTGCAAGGTAGATAACTCTTTAGTTATGCCATGTCTCTTGTAGGGTAAATGTATGAACTACAATCTTTACTGTAGTACTTTAAAACTGTACAATTTTCATTCTATAAATAGTCTACATTTTAAATACATAAATATGTCAATAATGCTCATTTCTGCAATATGTTCATGGATTATTTTTTTATATTATGCAGAGTATTTTATTTTTGGTTTGATAATTTCAGTGCCTTTGTCCACCGTTGTGGTCGTACGGCTCGGATCGGAAAGACTGGATACGCACTGGTGATGTTACAACCAGCTGAAGACACATACATCAGCTTTATCAAGATCAACCAGAAGGTCAGGGATAAAAAAGGGAAATAACTCTTGTGTTCCTACTCTACCCTTCATTTCATAACGAGTGCAAGTGCGTCATGTCTATGTTTTAAATTTTGAAGAATATGATATACAACTAGGAATTCTGGTGATAGGCTAACAGAAGTCTAGGCCTTAGATTGACTAAAAATCCAGAGAAAATCTTAATACGACGTTACAAAGGATTGTATCCTTAAATTTCTGTTTGATTCAAAGATGAATTGTGTTATTCAGCATGGTTCATGGGTAATAAATCGGGATGTAACGTAAGGTATGTAAAAAGACAACAATCATACACATTTCACCTACGTTCTTATCACCAAAATCTATTGAAGAATATAATTTATAATAAGAAATTAGTGTTATTCTATTCCTGTGTAGTAATTTAGACATTTTATGTCCCTTCTTGTAGGTACCACTAGACTTGATGGAAAAGACGGAATCTGTGGAGAGTTATCTCCCCAGGCTACAGGCACTCGCAATGAAAGACAGGTTGGTCATTTACATTAAAACTATTTTAATGAACATAACTTAGCCATGGAACACTTTCATGGAAATCTTGTATGATTAAAGAGTTATATCCCTTTTATTTAGATTTTAAAAATATGGGGAATCTAAGTAGGACTGCTGGGTATGAAACTCTTTCTGGACTCGGCATTTTTATACTTTTGTTTGCAGCTAAAGGATACTGGTACTATTTTCTAACTGCTATGTGGTGCTATGTTTGCAGGGCATTGTATGAGAAAGGAATGAGAGCGTACGTCTCCTCTGTTCAGTCCTACGCCAAGCACGAGTGCAGTATGATCTTTAGAGTTAAAGGTGAGTGCAGTATGATCTTCAGAGTTAAAGGTACATTCTCTCACTTTTTCTCAAATTATTCCGTTTAAACATTATTATTTTAAAAATATCCTTTATTTTTTTACCAACCCCTGTAATTTGTTTTTGTTGGCCAATTTTAATGTACCTCAGGATTTTTCAGATATTGACTTTGGGAAGTTAGCAACTGGCTACGGACTTCTGAAGATTCCCAAAATGCCAGAATTGAAAGACAAGGTCATTTCGAACTTTCAAGCGATTCGGATCAAAGTTGAAGATATACCTTACAGGTGAGGATGAGTTTGGTTGAGGTGGGTTGGTGAGTTTGGGTGAGGTGGGTTGGTGAGTTTGGTTGAAGTGAGTTGGTAAGTTTGGGTGAGGTGGGTTGGTGAGTTTGGGTGAGGTGGGTTGGTGAGTTTGGTTGAGGTGGGTTGGTGAGTTTGGTTGAAGTGGGTTGGTGAGTTTGAGTGAGGTGGATTGGTGAGTTTGGGTGAGTGTGAGTGAGGTGGGTTGGTGAGTTTGGTTGAAGTGGGTTGGTGAGTTTGAGTGAGGTGGATTGGTGAGTTTGGTTGAGGTGGGTTGGTGAGTTTGAGTGAGGTGGATTGGTGAGTTTGGTTGAAGTGGGTTGGTGAGTTTGAGTGAGGTGGGTTGGTGAGTTTGGTTGAGGTGTGTTGGTGAGTTTGAGTGAGGTGGGTTGGTGAGTTTGAGTGAGGTGGGTTGGTGAGTTTCGTTGAGGTGGGTTGGTGAGTTTGGTTGAGGTGGGTTAGTGAGTTTGGTTGAGGTGGGTTGGTGAGTTTGGTTGAGGTGGGTTGGTGAGTTTGGTTGAGGTGGGTTGGTGAGTTTGAGTGAGGTGGGTTGGTGAGTTTGGTTGAGGTGGGTTGGTGAGTTTGGTTGAGGTGGGTTGGTGATGGATTTATTAGGTTGTGTAGAATTTTTATTTTCAAATAATTATGTTTTCAGAGACAAGCACAGAGAAAGATTGCGTCAAGAGAAAATCAAAACTGATTCTCAGAAAGAGTGGACACGGAAGAGACCTGTGAGGGTATGTGTTATGTAGAGTAATGTCCCTTGGCCATTATTAATCTCTAGATAAGGATAATAATACACCTGATCCATTCCAGGTAGTCAAGAAGGAAATTGAGTGCACACACATCCATTGCCGGGGTAATAATGTAGCACTATGAGCGTGCTTTTGAAGCATGGATTTGGCGCAATATAAATGTTCACATTATTGTCATTATTATTAAGGCATGTGGAAAGCTTTACATTATATACCCATTGTCAATGGATCTCTGTGCACTTAACTTCCTGGGGAGTATACAATGATGATATTGATGCAATGTTACTACACAATTGTCTCCTTTTGCTGTAAATTTTGATTCCCTAGATTATCTAGTTTGGTATTTTCCATCCATCAGAAAATTATATCACTAAATTACTGCAGTAAAATTTTAAAATATTACTGTGCAGTTGCTTCCCTTTGTTCATCTGCATTACATTTTCCAGCCCTCTGAACACATAATCACTGAACTACTAGGGACAAATTTAATGTCCTCAATTTGCTGTCTGACTCACTCAACTCTCGCTTCAGGCCGTGCCGTGGTCTAAGCAGAAGGAGAAGGTGGACAAGAGGAAGGAGAGAAAGGAGAAGAAGCTCCGTGCACAGAAGAGGAAGATACAGGAAGCTGACAATATACACACTGCCGAGGAGCTCGAAGACCTCGGGTCAGATCTGAGATTGATGAAGAAATTGAAGAAAGGAAAGGTCAGTCTTCTGTGGTGGCAGTCTTGAAGATATGGCAGCCATTTTGAAAATATGGCAGCCATGTTGAAAATTTGGTAGCCACGTTAATAATAATAATACTGTTATTTAGTGTCGCAATTTTCACGTTTTTGCAAAATTTAAGAGGAAAAACATTCACGATTTGTTAAATTCACATTGTCCAAGTGTGTCAAAATACATTTATTTTTGTCAATTCATAACTTCACCAAACTTGGATCCTACTACTCACAGGCTAATCTGTTAAAATCACATGTGGCATGTGCTATGGTCACTGATGTATTCAACAGTAATTAGTCCTGGAAGTAAAAAACAGAAGTCTTATTATTCACATGTTTCTTAAATTCACGATCAAACACAGACACGCGATTGATATCTGTTTTACAGTAATTGCAATTAAATGGCACATTATTTCAATAGTAACATAATTCTTCTAGTTATAGGTATGCATACATGAGAAAAGGAACATATATATAAAATGTAAAATTGCAGTTGACCTCGCATATAACGTACTAATTGGGACCGGCTATTTTGTCCGTTATATGCAAAGTCTGTTGCATCATTCAACATATGAAAAATCTTTCTTTCTTTTTAATTCTAAGTTTATTATTTGGTCTGTATGACTTGTATGACTATTTGGCAGCTTATTGGATGCAGGGATGCTGATTTTTGCATTTCTTTATGTCTGTACAAGATTGTCATGCCATGTTGTGTGCTATAGGTGTAAGTATTTGGATTTCCTTGCCACTTATAGTTTCATTTCATGCTTGCATCAGTAGGTAACTAGAATGTTGTGATTGATGAAACAAGTGTTTGCTTACTCACCCATTTGATTTTGTTTCTCATTTTCAGATATCCAAACAAGATTTCGACAAAGAATTCGGAGGCCTAGAGACTGGTGATATTGCTTCTGACAAATGACAATGTTACTGACATCTATTTGGTTTCCAAGAATGAAGAGTTCCATTTAAATTCCATGGATCTCACTTGTGTAACAATCTGATGTCAAGATCATGGTGTTTGCCGCTAAATTATCACCAGAGATGTGTTCAACTGACTCATTCTTGTCAAAATTTGGAAGCACTACACAATGTGGTAAGAGCTGCCTTTGCTCTGATCTTCACCCTGCTGGAGTAATGAGATCATTTCTCTATAGGCATCTCCAGTTGACTGTAGCATGAGGAAGGTTAACACAGACTCCTATACATCAGGCATGGTAATTTTCCATGGATACAGATTTATTTGTTCAGGGGACGATTTATTTGTTCAGGGGACGATTCATTTGCACCGGACGGGGCTTGGTGCCCAGAACCCAGGATTGTTTTCCACTGAAATTACAATTATAGTTGACCGATATACACATACATGGACGACTATCCAATTGGTGTCAACGAGGTACTGTATTCAAGATTGGAGCTATATATCTGAAGAACCTGCCTCGAGCAGGAACTGGAAAAAGACATGGAGGAAAAACTCATGTCGGACCTACATGGCATTATGAGTATTGATAGATAGTATTGATACATAGTATTGATAAATGAAGACTTCTGTGAAGCAGACATGTGATACATTGAAATAAAATAAATATACTTGTTATTTTATTCTTCACTGGAGAGTTGTGTGAGGGGTGAAAGTAAATAAATATTTATATTTGCAATGTATACCTTGTTTACTGGTTATCTTTTCAGTTTATCTTTTCAATTTATACAGTGTATTTTATTTTTTATTGCTACTAGTCCTGTATCTTCTGTAAAATTAATTAATGAAAACCAAAAATATCATGACTCAACAGTTTTTATTTCCAGTAAATCTTGTACAAACTCATACAGTACAAATACAAAACGTTCAGCAACATTAGGAAAACTGAGCATCGTAATTCACCAGCAAAACATTGCATATAAGCAGCACAATCACCAGTCATTTCACACAGTAGAACCATCCGGAAGCATTCACATGTTGCTAGGCAACAGACCCAGAGTACAATAGTACCATGGATACAAGGCTCAAATTAACACTTGTCGACAGGTTTGTCTCAGTTTGTCTCATGAAAATATCAATAATTTTACTAATTCAGCTCAGCAAATTTATCTCAATTTCCAGCTGCACTTGCCAACATTATTTACCGATCTTCAACAACAATAATAATACTCGCACAATAGGAAGCAATACGGACATATCTCAAAGTATAAAATGTGTTGTTTAAGAGAAACGTGTCGAAAAACACTTAAAGGCACAATCTGTTGAAATTCTAGTAAAAATCGCTACACACATTCCATTTGTTAACCTGCTAGAACAATCCCAATACTTCAGTGTTGTTACCCAATCTTGATGATAAATGCAAATCTGATGATAGACAATATCAATATTGGACTAAAATCTGATATGTAATGTGTCTATTGCACCAATGATTTTCCCAGTGTAAATGCTGAAAGAAATAGTGTTTAATTAATGCACAGAACATGTTGAAAAGTAATAAATAATACTGAACATGACAATATATATGTACAAAAATGTCACTGTGACCTTGTACAGAGGAACTACAAACATGTTACCATCACCTTGTATCTCGTTGGACACATTCTTCAAAACAAATCAAATAATTTATGATCTTGTGATATCATTTCTAATAAAAAATTGATTTCTCTCCATAACAATTAAAAACTATACAACAATACACAAAAAGTATGAAAAACATACAACTTTAAATATGATTGGCAAGAAAACAATATACCAGTACCGGTGTGTGTGTGTGTATGCAAGAAAAAATGGTAAGATAAGCTATGGCACCCGTGACATTTAAATAACCTTGTTATTTGATAAACAGTTGTCTATAAGAAAAAAAGAAAAATATTTTAGCGATTCAAAATGAATTCTAATGATTGATTTTGGTAGGGAATTCTGTGGACACTGGGCATAGGGTAAAGTGATGTAAAGTCAGACACTTTTGCTCTATATTTATAGAATTAACAACACCGGGAATCGAACACACATTGATCTTATCAAAGCTTTGAACTCATCCCCTAAACAGTTACCATTCTTTGCTTACTCATGTAACTTTCACCTTCTCGTTTTCAACACCCAAATGAACGCCAAATTCGCACCAAATGTGAACGAGCTTTCTTGAAAGTTCACTCTCTAATACCAACATCACTTTTTAGGATACACAATGCAGATTTATAAAATATGAAACTATAACTACGTAAGAAGGCAATAAATATCAAATTGTATGGACAATACCGTCAGAACAATCAATGTTTTACGACAGTATACACATTCGATCGGAAGTCAGTGCTTATCAGCATGATATTACAAGTCAGACGTAATCTCCCACTTGGGGTGTTGCTGGATTTCATGCCAAACTAATAGTCTGACTTCCGATCGAATGCGTCCGATGCGATCAAATCAGGGTAGTGTTATATTTCGTCTCTTTTTGGATATATTTTGCCACGTACGCAAACAATATGATATTCAGAAGACATCCAAGGTTTCTGGCTATCAAGTGGGTGCGTTCTGATTGCTTCCCGTTCGCTGCAAACTTCACAAGCATGCACCAAGTGCAGAGGGTGTCCGACTACCTATCACTTTACCCTATACTAAAAAGTTATCTAAAAAACAAGCTATAATTAAACGTACACTTTCAAAATGGCTGCCATTGCAGACATACTAGTATTGGAATTCAGATACTGACATTCTGAAGTGGTTTCAGATCAATCCATCTAATAATTATGGCAATATCAAAAGCTCAAAGTCGTAATAAGAAACTGAATACATGATCATCAATGTAAATATACACTGTCAATAAAATGCCCTATTAAACACAATCAAGTAAATCACACTGAATACATTAAATAACATTATTATCATCAATAATAGAAAGCTGCATGTAAACATCACATTGTCAATGCAATACCGGTACTAATAGGATATGGAATTAATGTCATTAACATGAACTGAATGTGTTCACGACTAAATCAAATATATTGCACTATTATGCAGTTGATTACTGGTAAATATCAATAATTTGATGCAAATACAGAATACTTGTTATTTTTACTAGATTTACATGTACTAAAATGTAGCAATGGCTATTTATAATATGTGTTGGCCACACAGCAAGTCTGTCTCATGAGACCTTCATTAAGTAAGGTATAATGCAGTGTCTTACAAAGCAACGTAGATACGAGCTAAGATTCTGCTACGTTGCAATTTCCCACAGACATCAACATTTCGCAGACCTTTTTTTTCTTGTGGAAATATTTAGCAGAATCTTGTCACCTGTCTACATGGTAAATTGCCTTATGAGTGAGTGAGTGAATACTAGTATGGAGTTCAACTTCGCTGCAGTAATCTTTCACCCATTTGCGACGATTGCCTTATGAGACGGTAGTGTAATGCATGTCTCGTGAGATAGACTTACAGTCTCTGGCATGCATTTAACCTCCCTTTTGTGTGTGGCAACAACTGTGGGTGCCCAAAAGAGTAATTATCAACCCAGTATGGAGAAGGCAAAAGGGTTGGAGTGAGAAGAGAATAATTGTCAATTGAAAAATATACATAAAATATATCGTCAAAACATGAACATTATGAAATATAATGCCCAAGAATGTCGGTATTGTTCTATTTATTTCTATTTCTTTTCTTACTTGAGGTTTATATCTGATTTCAAGATTCTTTCACTTATATTGTGGCTTGTAGGGTAGGAGGAAACCTGCAACATCTGTAGCGATTAATGTTGCAGTAAACCTGTGAGCACCAGCTGGTACTGACAAACCATACCGATGCAACCTATCAAGGTAACTTTTACAAGCATCGAAGCTGCACACCCAGGACCTTTGGCCACAAAGTCAAAACTTTCGACCATTGCACTACCACGTGTCCCTTTGAAATAAAATTAATGAACATTAAAATTTCTGCCTGGATACAACACCTACACTGATTAAATGCAGATTTTGCCATGAAAATAAAAACATCAATATTTAGAAAAAGACAACTGATGATTTGTAATATTAATACTGTATATGCAATGGCAGTGTTAACATTGTTACAAATAATCACACATGTTTATTTCATTGGCTGCCAATAATCAATTATTATCTTTGGACAATATCCAGCATATAACATACAGTATATGGCACAAAAACATCACAAAACATAACTTTAGAACCAATACCGACTAGTATTCTGAAATTAAAAAGACACCAATCATTATAACTTAAGGCCTTTTTCCCTTTATTAATCACACTACTGTACATAATCTTTGCACTTTCCAAAACTAATAATAACTAATAAAAATGATTAGTTAATATATACTCTCACTACTCACTAAATCATTTATGACCTAATCACTAATCATTTTCTCAACTACCGTACCCGTTATGAAATAACTATAATTGTGACGTGTCATGATGCCGGAAGAACAATGGTAATGCGACAGAAGGACAATCAACCATTGTAATGAAAGATAATGACCTTGACCTTGGTAATCACTAATCATTTTATCAATTAATCGTAATCATTTATCAACTATTTGCTAATCGGTAGTTTCTCGGCGATGAGGCACCAGTTGGCGTGGTCAAGGAAGGTGTCGGTGATGTCCAGCTCGCTGATGTTTCCTCGGACCATCTCGTCCAGCTCACCTTCCTTGAACACGTGGTAGTATCGACACAGGTCGGCGTTGCCACTGCCGACACTGCCGCTGTCGTTGAGATAGAGGGAGCCACTGCTACTGCTACGATTATGCAGACGGTTCGACGAAATGCCCGACCTTGGCATACTTTGCGAACTGGCAAACGGAGGTCGTCGGAGGTCAAGGTCGTCGTCGGGACGTTGGCAAGAAGCTGGGGATATGTCATGTGGGACAGTCGATTTCGTTGATTTTGTCACTTGCGAGAGCTGACCTTGAGAGTGCCAGTTACCTCTATGCAGGCCAATCAGCTTCAAGGATCTCGATGTGACCTCGTTTGTGGAAGTACTTTTCACGATGCAGCCATTTTGTGGAGGAGTCTTGCTTCCTTTCGACAACCGTGGACTAGAACATTCTTCAGGGGATTCCCGGGACAGTGGACAGGCGACATCTTTCCCAACTCCGTTCAGTTGCTTAGTAACACTCCGATCAAGCAGGTCAGGCATACTTGCACAAGTTTCTGCATGGAAACCATTACCATTCAAATGTGTCCCGTTAGAAAACGGCTTTACAGGTTCGTACCTTAAACTGCTCTGGGGGAACTCTCTAACTGCAAAGTCTGGAAAATCGGAGAAGCCATTTTCTGGAGGACAAACACCATTCCGAGATGACCCAACCTCATCAGAGGACTTCTTATTGGGCATCACCAGTTCCTGGAGACTTTGCTTAAACTTGTGAAATAGACCAGGTTTTGAACCAATCGACGAGGACTGTTGGCTTCCGTGACTATGATCATCAACTGGAACCACAGCCAGGGTTTCATTTTCCTGGCAGTTATGAGGCATCAATGGCAATGTGGTAGGAACACAGGCACGCTGGGGTTTCCAGGCAACAGTGGAACTGCCGAAATCTTTGGCAGACTTTGGTTGAATGTTGGCACCAGCTGTCGATGAAGTAATTTCAGCCGCTGTTTTCTTCCTGAAGTTGTATTTCGACGCGGGTAGGAGGGTTTTCTCGGAGAGTTCTTTGAGACATGCTTCTATTCGGCGACACTCGCGGACTAAACTGTTCCCTGGGTGATGGTCGTCCTGGCAACCGTCTCCAGACGGATGGATTCCGTTCTGTGGAATGTCGACCTCGAACACGTCATCGGCAAAGCTTGACAAGTCGTCAAAGGAAGAGTTCCTGGAAATAATCATTATTAAATAACATAACAAATTAAAAATCAAGATTGATTACATACATATAACTATATGTTCAATGTAGGTTTTATGTGACACCAGACATATGAGAAAAATTGTGAAATTGGTTCTAAAGTCCAATCAAAACAGACAAACATTAGCGGCTGGCCCCCGTTCCACAGTGTTACGATGGTCGTAACAGCTATACATTTATATGATATATTACGACTCAGACAGTGCTGCGATTGCTCTGTAGAACGGGTCCTGGAGTTGAATCATCTTGTATTGTGAAACATTCCCGATGCAACGTAAATTTAATAAATACGCTGGAGTTTGTGACAGCACGCACCTGTTGCCAGACCTGAGACTGTCGGAGGGACTGTCCTGTGTCAGAGAGAAACTGCGGAGTGATGCGGTGTCGTCGTCGCTCACGGAGCTGTTGCTGTCCAGGTCGGAGTAAGACCCGCGACACAGACGGCGGGACGTCGAGGACGGCTTGTGCCACGGGACCAATACGTCCTGACTCTCAAACTGCAATACAGCAACAGTGAAAGATTTCAATCGTGACATTAGTGCATGTGATAATCAAATTGTGATATGTTGAGTCAAAAATGGAAGTCAAGATACACAAAGACTATCTAGGTCAAGCTGTTCCGAGGACTAGTAAAAATTTAGGATGTTAACATATTTTTTTCTATGATTCATCATTTCATTGCAAAATAAAAAAAGTGGTTTTATCGTAAGTCAGTCTTACCCGTCTATGCTTCTGTTCGAAAGCCCAGACGTACACCATGAGTTTTCCACCAGGGGAGAGAACTCTCGTGAGTTCCTTCAGAGCCTGAATGCGACGACGTTTATTTGAGAAGTGATGGAGGACTCCGATCGAGATGACGGCATCGAAAACACTGTCTCGATACGGAAGGTGAAGGTTGTCGGCCGAGATTACTTCACGGCCATTTTCACTGGCGTGTTGAACGAATGGCTGGCAGATATCGGAGCCAATCTTGTAAACGCTGTTGTTGACTTTCAAGTATCGGCCATTTCCACAACCTGTGATTACAAATTTATATTACAGAACAATATATTTATTTTCTCAACATGTTTCAATCAGATTGTAAAATAATTAAAACATTTATTGAAAATGCATGTATACCTGTCTGTACTCATTGGAAACATGATTGCGATACCTGAACAGACAAAAGTCACAGGAAAAAGGGGCAACTTTGTTTCTTTTTTTTAAAAGTGTTCAGCAGGCGACACTGAATGGGCAGTATACTGGGCAAGTGTTTTTATTCTCCTGCTGAGAAATTAATTTCACTCTCGGCTGCTCAATCTGGCCCCGAGATTACAAATCTTTTCGGAGTATGATTTAATGCTCAAAATTTCTTCACAAATCCCCATATATATTAAATCTGAGATTGAGCATGAAATCGTACTCAGAAACCTTCATAATCTCAAGCCGAGACCTAACATGGAGGCAAAATGAGTAGGTTTTGTATATAACGATGCAAACACTGCTTAACCCTTTAACTACCAGGAGCACCTACAGGTACTCTAATTGTGACGTTACTATCCTCAGTAGCGCTTATAAGCGCTCTGACGGAGGGTCGTCTTAAATATGTATGGCAGCCATTGTATTCAATAAATAAATACGAATTTTTGCATACGAATAAGGCAGTGATTACTTATTATGTTTATTGTATAATTAAGACTGGATACTAAACTGATCTTGAAATATTGCAAGCTTAGTTTGCACAAAAAAACGCCCTGCTTTGATCAACAATAGAATTTAACATTCCAACGACCAAATATCAGTATTTGTTGAAATGACAGCGGTACATTTACGACCATGTACTCTGTTATAAACATTTAATCTACAATAACATGCTAAAATGTTAATTAGATGTTCTGTTGAATCAACGAATATTCCCAATGTTAGCAAAATCTTATCCACATATTTAACCGAAGAAGTGCATGTGGAAACACCCCTACTTGTCTTAATGAATATTTGCCGAATTCCATTCATATGCTGTTGGTTGTTTTCCAATCAATTGTGACAATGTGTTGGGATAGCCCTTGCGAAATGTATTTTTAGCTTTCCCTCATGCTTAGACGTCAAGTCTTCAGAGGTTGCGATACGCAGTAACTTTGAGCACCGGTAATTTCAATACTCTCTCCGTCAATTTGGTATTACAGACAGCGAGTCTGATTCAGATTCAAAACCTATGAGCAGACTAGATAGATCTACACATTTAGATTATGCCAGAACCTGAAGAAGATACAGACGATCAAGAAGTGGGAGGGACAGATGGACGTGGCGCAGAGTTCACGTACCTTGAAAACGCAAATACGGCTTACGCATTACTTTTCAGATAAACAAATAAAATGAAGTTTAGTATCTTCGAAAACCGAATAATGTACATGAATTATAAAATAACATTGCCAATGCCACGTTTCTAAACGTCATAGGTTTAAAGAATACGGTACCGTATTCAAATTATGTTTACAGGGATCCCAGAGCCACCATAAATAATATACTGATACTATCAGTGATAGAAAAAGTTAAAGGAACGCATGTATTGTAACACGTCATTGTTGCTAAGCAGTTCTATAACCTTTCCAATAGAACAAATATGACCAAATTTAACAATAATCTTTCTTTGCTCGTGTAGAACATGATACAATGAATACATTACCCCAATCTCATTAAAATCAGATCTGACGGAACCGCCATATACTTTGCATCAGATTGCCCTCTGACCTCACCTTAACAGGTCGTCAAACCTACACAGCGTTTACGTACGGTTTACGTAAGGCATTTAAGTTTGTCTTTTTAAATGTTTTTGTATCACAACCTCACTGATGGCAATACATATCTATATAAAAATGAAAAACCACAAATGACACA
>JAUTBV010121084.1:0-13098 GCA_032361325.1 Lepetodrilus fucensis
GATATATCGCTAGATAGGAAATGTCCATTAGTTTCAAATGTCAAATGATAGAGGTCAGTAGGCCTATTATTGAAAGATCTATAAGTTATATCTGCCGTATTTGTTGACATTCTAGACTACAGGCAGACTACTGACATACTGGTATTCGAGTTTTCTCGTCTGAGGGCTGTGTCATAGTTTTATGTAGGCCTACTATATATTAGGATTTTAAGTTACGTAAAGTTCGTCAACCGTGCAACTAGCTCGAGATTCCTCTAGCTGTACCTGCTGACCATATGAGACTTTTTATATATGTATAGTCAGTGTAAATATACCCATACTGACTACACATATATACAAAGTCTCATATCGTCAGCAGGTACAGCTAGAGGAATCTCGAGCTGCCATGCAACCTGCTTATTGGTGTTCACTGTTCATATTTCATTATTTGCACACATGATTCCAGTTTCAATGAAATAATAATTATGCTCGTTCTTTTTAATGCAATTACTTGGATTTAAGAAAATTGTCTTTTGTAGACAGTCAGTGAAAACTAACAGTTACCTATGCAGCATGTTATACTCATGGAATCGTTGGCAAGAACACGTACACATTGTACATAAAACTGATCACTAATTACGATGGTTAGTTAGGCAGGACGCTGTTTATTGCCTATATTACTCAGCTCGTTAAATTTTTCCTTGCTTGTCCCCGGTGTCTCCTAAAAATCCACCCACCCGCATCCTTCTACAACTATTCATCGATCTTATTCTTCAACTGTTCAGATTTTATCACTTTTGACCATTTTTTCCTGATTCATTGATGCCTGTCCGAACGTGTTGAATCCAAAACGGCTTTGTCCGATAGCGGCAGCTGGGTGTCACGTGACTCGAGCGCGCCGGGACATCTAATGAAACCCTCACGTGCAGATAGTAGACAAAGAGAGAACTATCAGTGCGATAGCAGTTGGAAATTAATCGTACTTTTATGTCATAATAATCTTTCATGGCCCGAGGCTAATTTTTTCCGATGGCTAAAGGTGTTTGTCAGAACTATTGATCCGCGTGATAACGATGGATCACAGTTGGTCGCGTGATTAAACGCGGACATTGTTTGTGCACAGACATTCGTACGATTTCCCTACGATAACTAACACTTCCTGATATCAACATAACCAAAAGAATTTTTGCATATCCTTGATTCCGTAAATCAGAATGTAAACATCGAAGTCAATGTCGCCGAGTCTTGACATGACGTACGTACCCTGTTGATGCTGATGAGCGCCAAATTAGATCACGAGCAACATTTCATGAGACACGTATTCACTACGAGACCATAACTATGTTGTAAGTGGTCTCATTATTATAGCGATCGGGACCACTTACGAGAAGATAATGGCATCGTAAAGAATGCGAGAGCTTCGTAAAAGAATGCCGAATAGTTGACAACGTATACGTAGGCCTACACAGTAGAAAATGGAATCTCTTCCGAATGTCAAGTCCCTCTTGAAAACTTTGTTTTATTTTACTTACTCGTAGAAAATGAAATCTCTTCCGAATGTCGTAAAGTTGAAAGTGAGGTTTGTAAGTCCGTCTTGAAAACTTTGCTTTATTTTATTTCATTGATTTGAAAAACTGAATTATGTGAGCAAAGACTACTAAATAGTACAACACTAATTTTGCATTGTTATACACTTTTTGTGAAGTACACTGTACAATGAAAATACTTGGCTATACATGAATGTTACAAGCATCTTGATTTAGCGTTACATTTCCAATAATGCTACACGGATTTGGAAAAATAAACCATTTATGTTTGACATTAATGTTATCATATTCTAAAATTATTACTATTTTCAGGATTATATTTATAGAATTTAGTAAGAGAACAATAATGATATCTACATTGTCAAATGTTCAAAACTTTTTAAATGTTTAGTATGGTTCTTCGATGTAAATCAGAACCTGTCATGCTAAAGAAACGAAAACTTCAAAAACCAAAAGTTCAGAAAGTTTATAAGAAAGTTGGATAATGTGTAAATCACAGTTATTAGGATAACGAATTTGAAATAAAAAAAAAATAAAAAAAATATGTAACATCTCTAGAGAAGTATCATGATGAATTGTTAACAGTTTGCCTAGACACGATATAATTATGCCACTACTAAAACGACTGCTGTAAGGACATTAACGGACTCGCATGTACAAAAGCATTAGGATAATAATACGTATCGGGGATTTAACAAATCTCATTAATACGGCTAGAAAAAAACACACAGAGACACGTATGTAATGTGATAGTTGACATGATTAATCTTAAGAACATAGCTGTCATTTCAGGCAAGGTAAAGCGATGTATTGTTGACGTTACGAGTAGCGGTATTAATTACTACGCGCTTAATTATGGCCCGACTTAGCATGTTGATCTCCAGGGGAAAATGTCCGTGTGTGCTGTACCGACTCGTTGATAGTAATTACGATGGAATTAACTGCGATAGAGCGGCAACTCCGCCATTGCCCATTGTGTATAAACATGTAACTATAGCCAGACGGAGCTGACGAGTCGCGCGGACAATTAGTCGAATAACCACCCTGTGAAAAAGAAAAACATATCAATGCGCGGACACCTGTCTATGGGTGTCAGATTTCCGGGTGTACTGTCCACTCGTCGGGTCAAAGATTGGGTGCGCATGTACACCAGTTCGTTACTGGATTTGTACGAAGGATTTGGAGCTAAGATTAGACTCATCGCGGACTAGGGAGGATACGGGTATACGACTTATAAAGTGATAAAGCAAGAAGGGGAGTCCGTCTACTAACAAATGAGTAGGCTAATTGGCAAGGTCAAGCTCAGCGTGTCCAATACAAGAAACTAGTTTGTATGTAATTTAAGCTGGTGGATTTGTACGGCCCGTTTTCAGTTAAGACCCGATTTAACGCGGATCGGAGATAATACACGTATACGATGTGATGACTGGTAAAGTGATATACGATTAAAAGTAAGAAAGGGTTGCTGTCTACTGACAAAACAGTAGGCTAATTGGCATGGTCAAGATCTGCATATCCACTATAGAAACTAGTTTGCATGGAATTTAAACCGGTGGATTTTTGTGAACCCGTTTAATAAGATCCGATTTAACGTGGATTTGGATGAATACGGTTATGTATACGATGTCTTGACTCGAAAAGTAAGAACGCGCTTTGGTCTATTGACAAAATAGTAGCCTAATTGACAAGACGATTTGACTCTGCTCGTCCAACACAGGGAACCAATTTTAGAAGCTGGTTTCATGACCTCAAGACCCAAATACAATCAGTAGCGTATGTTTTGAAGCACTGAGACAGTGTTTTAGAGGATAGACTGGTATCACCGTGCATTTGCTTGCTGGCGGGCAGAGTATTTATCTGCCAGGTTTCGATTCAGACACACCACCGTGCGACCTAATGACGTTTCCTTCACTGAAACTAAATTGTGGATGATCATTTTGCGTACTCATTCATGATCCTAGTAGGACATCCGGTCCCGAGCAGTGGCTATCCTGGGAGTCGTCTGTGTAGGACTGTTATTAGGACACCCAGGACACCCTGTATAGCAAACATCCAGAACACCCGTTCCATAGGTGTCATACTAGGATCCTGGTTGGATTCGAAATTAGGATCCTTGTAAGAGTTATACTTTCCTATGTGTATATGCTCTGCTGTGCCTGACTTGTCATCTTGGAATCGCCGCTGGCTCAATAATATTATGGAAATGGAAATTTAATGTTGGTTTTTGGTTTTGTATTTCTGTAAATAGAATTTTCGATGGCTGTGCTTCCTAAAACGTCATCATCGCTTAGAATGTCTCCTAGGAAATGACCACACATCAACAGCTTAGTATAAATCAACATGCATAAAATCAGCAGCACGAACAGATTAACTTGGATTAAATATGCATTGCCATTTAACCCAAAGACAAACACAAATCCCGACACACAATGCGCACGCGAGGGTAGTCTTCATAGCACCTGCATACACATGAGCACATCTCCCCCCTTCGCGTCATACCCTGTCCCTCAACCCCCACCCCCTCGCCTGGCCCACCCCCTAGTCGCGTGCGGTACCCGGGTAAGCATTGTTCTTGTTCCTTTACTATCCGGCACGTGTCTGGTTTAAGCACAATGACTTGAGCAAGCCCTTCTCTAGAGGCTAACGTTACTCGTCTTATTCAGAACCCAGGTTTGAAAGACGGTTTGGATTCCAGATTCATATTCCAGCGGCTTACCCGCTTCTACTGAGAGTGTTAATGTCGTATTGACATAATCAACAAAGCGAGATCTTGTATCTGAGCTTCACACCCTAGAATACCGATGGCGGATTTCAATGCTATTGTTTAAGTATCGAATTTTTTAACTTTCAAACGATTCTCTGCAATTACAAGTGAGCCACTGATAATTCATTGTGTCACGTATTTTGGATTATTCATAATCAAATTTAAATTATAACCCGAGAATATTTCACTGCACATGGCCCATTCTGTAAAAAAAATGTTTGTTTGCTTCTCAAGACATCGTGCTGATTTATTTTGAATTCTTTTAATATGAATTCAGCTTTGATATCTAACGAATTTGTCTGTATTTGCATCTTTAAAAAAAATCAAATAGATCATTTCACTTTAATTCTGCGCGTTTTTATTTCAGCTTAAGAGGACATGGATACGAAATAAATATTAAAAACAAAGAAAGTGTTTGTCTTTTAACTCACCCTCCGTATTGAATGTATACACACATTTAACGGGGTTTCCAATGACAATCGAGATGGACTACAATCAAATCACCTTGAACTTAGAATAATGATTAGTAATATGATAATGTGTATATAAGACATAACACATTGCCAGCTGTGAAGAATGGCAATTGTCTGAATGTTACCTATACCGTCGATAACAGCACGAATGCAGAATTATCTCTCTGTGTCGGTACCATGGTATCAGGTACCAACATAATAAGTGCGGGTAATGACGCCACGTGATTCGTCTTCTGTATAGAAAACATGGGCAATTACATTATCAAGACCACCCCTTAATCTCGCAGTAGATTAATGCATTTCGATGTAATACAACTACCACTAATGTGTCTATACGCGGCAAATTTGATCAAATATCAGAATCATCGGAATATGATTTCCTGTTCGCTAATAGTAGATGTGGTAGAGTTGGCGTTTGGGATATTCAGTTTCACGTAACTGATGGACAGACTTAATTAAATGATTACATGATAAAACTACAGGGACCGGAAATGTCTCCGTGCTGCCGTGTCTGTGTAGATTTAGTTCGAGAAGTAAATGGGCGTTGTATTCTGTACGATGACCAAACAGAACTATAAAAGGAATCATTGTACATGTACACAGAAAAAAATGGTTATGTATTTGAATAGACTCCTAACAGGATCCTGGCATGACACGTTCACATCGGATTTCCATTTTATTTTTAAACATCCAAGTTGGGTGTCCTAGCCTTATTTTTCCTGTTCGTATTACTTCACACATTCCCAAAGACGAAATGTAAAGTATGCTGGTTGCCTATGCATATTCGAATTCTGATTTGGTAGTTTTTCTTCTCTGTCCTAGCTGAACATAACTTGTGATACGTACACGTTGTTATCACTAAGTTTGTAACTGTTTTTAAATTAAATAAAAATTGTCTTATAAAATTCCTTTAATTGTACACCTACATTTTTGTTTTAATATCAAATATAGATTTATTTATTTTTTAAACCCAAATCATGATTGCTAAAATTACTTTGAATTAAAACACAGAATTTCTGCCGGCACTCGAGACCGTTTTGAAAATTTAATTTAATTTATTTTCAATTTTGGCAGGCTTTGATACATGCTTGTGTTTTTGATAAACGGTCAACGACAGTGACATTGCGCCACGTGCTGAAATATTTCATCCTGACTCGAGGCTGCCATGTTAGATAATACCGTGTAATCTCGCGTGTCTTCCAAGTCACGTGTCAGTAATAAGTGCTGCTCTCCGCGCCAAGGGGGGTAAATCTTTACGTAATGACGTCATCGAAAACAATGTCGCCTCCGGGATCTGACAAATGTCAGTGACATCATGCGATCAACGATGGGAGGATTCCACGTGGTGATTGATAATGGCGAACTATGGAATCAGCGGAATTAGGCAATTATATTCGTATTCTTTTCAGGATCAGGTTTCAGCAACATGCATATAACAGCCATTTTGCTTAGACATCATTTATAGTAATGGCCTAGTAGACGTGTGTAATATTGACAATAAGATGACACCTTGTAATTAATTCAGAAAAAGAAAATGAGATTTACATTGTCAACGACCCTTGATTTTTTAAATGTATAAATTATAATTACAGAAATATACTGGTAGTAAATCATTATCTTTCTAATAGCGCCATGAGCATGTGTACGACATGGAATAGGCGCGTTATAAATATGCATTATTATTATTAGTATTAGTAGTATTAGTATTAGTAGTATTAGTATTAGTAGTATTAGTATTAGTAGTATTAGTATTAGTAGTATTAGTATTAGTATTAGTATTAGTAGTAGTAGTAGTAGTAGTAGTAGTAATGTGTGGTTTTATTGTTTCAATGTGTGTTACAGGAAATATACAGTGACAATGTTTGGGCTATATCAAGCCTACGCCAAAACATAGACAATAGACAAGTATTGTCTATAATAACAAGCATTGTTTATTGTCTTTTGTCTATGTTTTAGCGTAGGCTTGTTGTAGAATCACTACTGTGAAGATGTAATATTTGTTACATTTTCAAACTAAACAATTTAAACACTCGAAAGCGATCTTCAGATAATAATGTTAAAATAAATGATCCTAGTCATAATATGGGTGTATGTTTTGTTTACGATGGACGATTAAATGAAGAAGCAAATTTAAAAAAGAGTGTTTTAACACACTGAATATGTTAATATCTAGATTTTTAATACGAGAGAAAACAATGGAAATCTGGCCATGGCCAGAATATTACAAATCTATTAAATTTTGAGTATGATTTCATACGTAACTCTAACTTTTGTTCTCAAATCGACATATAACATTTGAGCTTGAGAATGATCAAATGACAAATCGTACTCAAAATGTTTCGTAATCTCGGATCTTTCATCCTAGTGTTTTTTATGCTTGTTTTATCATAATTACAACAAAGAACTCACATCTAGAATCCGAGACAATGACTCACACATCACCGTTAAGACATTCCTCTAGGTAATTACTAGCGGTATGCCAGCATCGGAACGCGTGCGAGTCATCGTTACTGGCCACGTGCATGATGACGCAATGAAGGTGACGTGTTCTGGTCGACGTCGGCATGTGACTAGAGATGACGTGTGCACAGACAATTGTCATCATCGGACTGCATAATTCATAACGCTCGAAATCTGCTCTCGCGTTAATTGGCGTGATGTGTCATTGGAGATAATTAATTTTCCAACCTAACCAAATATGGCTAACACTGAAAAGGATGAGTAACACAAATCATCTGTCAACCTCGGCTTTCTTTGATTCCAAATATTAGAAAATTATTCCACTAATAGATTTATGTTTTGTGTAAATAATTGGATTTTTTATGTTATTATTTCTTCTTACTGTATGTATTATTTTAGATCTAACAAGTTTGTATTAGGCCCTAATAGTTGAAAATACCAAATTGTAGTTAGTAAATGTCATATTAACTGCTTTAAATTTCACAATGAATGAATAGGCCTACGTCTATCTTTATGAGAACATCTAGACTATTTTTATAGTGCAACCAAATTGAAATAATAAAAAAAATATAGGTACTTTTCCGAGACTAAACTATATACAAATTGAATAAAGATTATTTTTTTTCAAATTTTCTACAAAATTAATTTTAATAGATTTGGATTGAACATACTATTATTTTAATGATAGCCTATACTACTGCTATTATGACGTCTAATCGTGCGACATCAGAGTGTAATTTGACATTATTTTAATGTTTAGAGAGTAGACCTACTAGTATATAACTGTTTTTATCTTTCCTCATCAGGATCTACTTGTACATGTATATTTCACATTATCATAAAACATCTCCACGAGAAACCATCGCGCGCACAGAAAATTATAGATGTAAATATATTCTACTTGTAATACTTCGCTAAGCTCGACGGCGATAAAACTTCACATACGGGGTCATCTAACATTGACATCAGGTCACATGATTAACGGTATATTTCCCGCCGCCAGGTAAACCGACCTATACTAGTCCCGCCAACGTTTACTATAGCGTAAGCTGCATCTGGTCCCCATCTGTCGCCCGCGAATGGTCTCAGCGCACTAAATACCGGGACACGACTCCCGACTCGAGATCTCGCGATATTTGAATACACCCGCTTCTGCGCTGTAGGCCTACTATACTTCACGTTCATAGCACGTTGGTTTATGGATGGAGCGAGCACCGCACAAAAGACTGAACCATCTGCCGAACTATAACCGTGATCTTTTCAAGTCCTCGACTAGGCTTTTATCTGCTTAGATTTACCGAGTAATAAAATAATTAGCGATGCTAATATTTTTATACTGACTATTAAATATATATTAGACGATGTATGTGTTTGCTTTCGGATGCTAAATCGTTTCGAAACTAACATATTTATGAATATTTCATTATTTTTTTGGCAGATATATTATTAAAAAGATTACCATAGTTGTTATACTCATAATGGCAAATAACGCTTCATGAATTTCAATGAATTTTGTCAGTAACATTATTCATATTCAACGTGAAAAATACACTAGATTTTTGAAAAGTATTGTATTGTAACTTTAGATAATTTAAGAATAACCCCTGAAATATCGATATCATATTAACATATCGGTATCTTCTCTGACGAAGTCTAAAGTGGCACACGTCAGAACAACACGTACCACTAATACATGACAATTTATGATACAATTAACTGTTGTCATAGATGCCATTAAACATATTATTGATGCGACTGGACCATTAACTTGTACATTTGAAATGATTTCTGCAAATGTTCTATGAACCCTGCGAAAAAGAGTTATTATATTATAGTATGACCTTTCAGAGCAATGATGGCTATCTGGTGAGATAAATACTTCTACTAAAATTAAGTTCTCTTCATTTATGAGGTGAAAACAATTAACATGAAACTATCACAGTAGGTGTTATTAGTGGCGTGTGTATGTGGGAGATAGAGACAGAGAGAGAGAGAGAGGGGGGAGAGAAGAGATAGATAGAGAGAGAGAGAGAACAGTCTTTGGCATGTCAGTACCAGCCGGTGCTCGCAGATTTACTGCAACATTCAGCGCTACACATGCTGCTGTTTTCCTTCGGCATTAAGCTGAGAAGTCGTGAGTTAAGTGATTGAATGAATATTAAAAATGTTTCTAACACCCCAATTTAAAAAAAAATATATCAGGAAATGAAAATGAATCCCTTGAAATTATAAACAGAGAAACTGGATGTTATTTTCCCATTTATGAATCATGTCCTAGTTCAGTGGAATACAACACCATGGAAACCTTATCATTCTTGTACAGACTATAGCAGCTATCTCATTCATCATACAGTCCTCCTTAATAACTGTTCCATTCCTTCGGTCAACATTCCGTTAATATAGAAACTGAATAATTAATGCATCATAATGCATTGTTAGTGACGAGAAAAGCTGTTTTAAAGAGGGGTGTATTGATACGGTGAAATGCTCTCAAGATGGTTTTCCGTGGTAAATGTTAACCACTATGTATCTACTTGTATATTAGCGTCTCTATCACTAGTTCAGAGAATTATTCATGGGCATCTATCTTAAACGGTGCCACATATACGTATAGCTTTTAAAATATGAATGTGCGTTAGAAGCATTTCTACACGGTGATGTTTCATTTTTCCTTGTGGTGGTTTTAAAGAGTTTTCTTTAAATGTTAAAGCAATCTTTTAATAAAGTGTGTTGAAATTATCAAGGCTGAATCTGAGTAAGTATACGGTTAGCTCGTTTATAGTCACTAACCGTAACTATTTATGCGGTGATATTCCCAGTTATACAGTTAGATATTTAAAGCTTTTTTGGTGAATGTATACGAATGATTTAAAACGTAATTTCGGTCTCATTAAAATAAAATCCGAAACTAACGCTCAAACAGATATATACGACACTCGCTCTGTTACAGACTCAGGTAATCGCCATACGAGTGATGTAAATTTGAACTCTTTGACCGCAGCCAATCACAGCCTCGCCTAGATAAACTCTCGGGGTCGTTTACAAACTTTCTGCACCGTTTAACTGGAAACCGGCCACTGATTGGCTAACACTGCATAGCGGAGCCACGTGACAGGAACCCATGATGAACGTTGACTGTTCGTCAAGGTGAGGTCAAGGTTTGTGTGTGTGTATGTGTGTGTGTGTGTGCGTGTGTGTGCTTGCGTGCGTGCGTGCGTGTGTGTGTGTGTTTTTTTTATAGCTATATTTTCTACATTTTGGTAAAATAGCCTCTACCGCATCGTTCATATTCCTTTTTATTGGTCAATCAAATTATTTAATTTGTATACCGAAACAAAATCAGTGATACATTGAGATACAAGTGCAGAAATTTAGACTAGAGGTAGCGAGTCTGCCTCATAACCCGGAGGTCCATGTTCAAGTATAGTTCATGTCATCGTGTAGCACTGTGGGTGGGTACCCGGTAGGATGAGATGGAATTGTGAATTAATATATATCTAACTGGCTGCTTGGGTTGTATAGTCCTCAGGGTGTTGAGAAGGTTAAATGAGTGCCCATTGATCCATTGACCGGGGTAATACTGTATCGCTATGAGCAAGCTTTCGAGCATTAATTTGGCTCAATATTAAAATGAGCATTATAAGTGATGACAAGCCATGCAGTTCCTATACAGTCTATGGTATTAAGTTACACAAGTATTTCACAATAGCATTTTACCACTGTATGTCCAAGAGCCGTTGTTTTGTCACGAAACAACAGCAGCTGCTGCCGAGAATAATTACAATTGTCTCCCTTTGTCGTTTGCAGATGGCGCCACATAATACCTGCTTAATAGCTTAACACATGGAATGTCCGGCAATAGATACAGAGATGACATGTCCATACATAAATTTCATGCATTTACACACCAGTTATCTCCCTTTGCATCTACAATGCACAGCTTCCAGGTATTTCAAAGTCATTCAGGTTTCTGATTGGTTCTGCGTGTTTTCGGTAACACACGGCGCAGTTCTCAACAGTTTGCCGGTATCTGTTCCATCTGGAAACACTTCGGTTTTATCTCACCGATACTGATGTTACACTTTGTCCCGTGGTATTACTTTCCCCTGACCGGCCTGGAGTTATGCTGCTCGTGTTTTAATTACGGTGATGAAAAGCAACATTTGTTATTGCTGATTCATCAGTTTTTAGTATCTGAATTTGACACACGACAAGAAAATTAGTATGATACATCATTGTATGCGGATCCGTCTCCAGGCAAGGAAGTAATTTATGTTCATGGTATATTTTGACAATATTTTTACATTTTATTTAAAAATAAATGTGTACATTGTTACGCAGAGAGTGGCAATGACGTTTTGCAGCGACATCCACTATGACTCTGAGATCTCATTATTAAGCGTATTTTTAATAATGACAATCTTTTAATCATTCAAGATGTCGCATTATCAAGTCTAGCTGGTTTAAATTCCAACACTGCATTGATGGTATTTCTTAACTTGAGAACGGCATGTGCATTGACATCCACGCTCATTCCCTCCATAGCGACCTAACCATTTTCCATAGTTTCCAACCTAACACTAAAGGTCGCATTGGAGGGAGGTAACCTATTTTTCTAATGCATTGCCAATAAGAAAACTTTCGAGCGTTGATTTTGCGCAATATTAGGCTATTACAGGGGTATGCTTACAATAAAACTATTATAAGGCGCAATATGAATGCTGTCTAGTATTATTATTGTATATCTACACCTGTATTTTTCTAATTTGAATGCTTACCATTGATGGGTACACCGGAAGTGGAGTCTTACATTGGAGAAAAAACACACACCTCTAAACTACCATGTAAACAACAAAATTAGTATTGAACCTTATAATAATTCCATGTCAAAAATAATCAAGCATGTCACTAAACAGATAATGAAATGTTTACCAGGTTTATAGTTCACATGTCAATCAATAACGTTCTTTATGTAGGAAAATACACACATGATCAGAGTCGCCTTTCCTGTTTCTTTCAATTGCACTCGCTCACGTACATCCCATGTTAATTACGGCAATTACTAAATGTCTTCATCTGAAGTCTCGTGTTCCATAGAACTCGACGTAGGAATTGTCTGTGCGCGGGGAATGTCAAGCATGAAGCGGTGAACTATATCTATCTGAATATGCTTTATCGTGCATGTTTCAATGAGGGTTGATCATTGTATAGAACCCCCGAGTGATCAGATTCCCAGTTCCCTGGTATACTAACACACCTGTCCGAACAGACAATGGGGTCATTTGGGGACTGGGGTACAAGGGTACGTGCCGGTGGGGACAGGGTGCCGGTGGAGTGCCGGTGGGGACAGGGTGCCGGTGGGGACAGGGTGCCGGTGGGGACAGGTTGCTTTCGGGAAAGAAATGAGTCCGCTGTGATAAGGTTGGATGGAGTTCTATATACCACGTTTAGTGCACGGAGTGATTTGGCGCGAGTTCCGCACCGTGTATTGTATCAATATTTGAATGCATACGTGATACTGCCAATCTTATTGATAATAAATAGACACCCAATGTAAATTAACTTTCTCTCAAGTGGTGTCATATATTCACGGGTCATTTACGTTCGTAGTTCCACGAATAATTCAATAACTTGACATCGAGATTACGCATTATTCATAATAAATGGATAAAACAATCTAATTTCTATCAACTGTTGACACGAATTCACGGGTCGGGTACCTCTATTTTTCCATGATAAATGTAATTACTGTACTAGTAATTTATGTAATTGATATCGTTTTCTTTGTGAATGAACGGCAATGTGTGTGTGTGTGTGTGTGTGTGTGTGTGTGTGTGTGTGTATGTGTGTGTGTGTGTGTGTGTGTGTGTGTGTA
>JAUTBV010121095.1:0-13097 GCA_032361325.1 Lepetodrilus fucensis
TATAATCTAACACCATCTACTTTAATCACAGTATGTTAAAATGCTACACTAATGGAAATAAACAAACTTACTTCTCGTGGTATAAATCGTTTACTTCGGTCTGAATTATTATTTCACAAATTGATATTGTACAATGCTATAAGATTGAGAACTAGATCTATGTTTACAAATAAATACTGGTATAGGGAGTAATACTGATTCATTTATTTCAAATACCAATATATTACATAATTACTGAATTTGAAAACTGGGTTTGGTACTGCCCCAAGAATACCAAGAAAAATAAGAAAATGATTATGCAGTAAAGTTAGATCTACACATGGTAAGGATAAGATTAGTAATACCGGTAGTCATAAAGAAATATTTGAAATATCGATCATTTTAATTAGCAAACTTCTATTCAAGATGCTTTCAGTGTTTCGTGGCTTTCTTATCTCCCCTGAGAAACCACATTTCTTCAATAACCAAACCATCAACAAGTGACATCATGAAAGTGTATATATAATCATGTTAAACTATACACTAATTTCATTTCTTACACGCTCTCACAAGTGGGACCTACACGTGTATAACTTATCCCAGGGGGTATCAAGTCTATACATCATGTGATCAATATCATCCAATCGTCAGCTGAGAAGCCCTGCAAATAATTTCCCCTGACGTTCTGACATACAATAATATGATAAAGCCAATGGAAGATAAAAACAGCGTTGACAAAATAGCATTAATGCCAAGGTGAACTGGTGCTCCTTGTATACCCTGCCACTGACATATCTGGTATATTTATCAATTCTCCTGTAGGGTGATGAGAAGAAAACCATAGATAACTGCCTCAATATTACACCTTTTTCCCTCGCATATCAAGATGGCCGCCAACATAAACAACAGCGATACGACACGGGCCAACAGGTGAGGAGAGCGGTAACATTAGCCACCAGAAAATAATTGCATATCTATTTTGACATACATCATAATTCATAAATTTCCCACTTCAGATTGCCGTGGATAAAAAGAAACGAAACAAATGCGCCATCATTTGAGATAAATTTCAAAAACGTTCAAAGAATATGTGGTTATCAGATGCAATGCGATTGAGATTTATTCCGTTCTCTACTGTTTCAGACATATCTCAACATGACACAATCAAGATTTAATAATCGCAGAGTGTCATTGCCTACCCCAGTAAGAAACCACACAATGCACATGCGAGTAATTATTGTTGTGTATCGTCAAATTTGCATCACTGCCCGATCTTTCCCCCCACCCCCTCCCCCTCTTCCTGCCAAGGCAGTGTTGTGATGCATTAAGAACAACTGGAATTTCATCTACTCTAGGTTTTTCCTCTTCACCCACCCCTCACAGATTTGTCAGCCAGCGACATCGTGAATTAGTAACTGTGAAAGCTAGACCTGCCATTTGCTTTTGATGATCTGATAGTGTCGGGATGTCAGATTTCGGGCAAAAACAATGAACTGTTGTCCTGTTTCACAAATTGCTAGTAACTTTAATATAGAAAAGAAAAAAACATACAAGTTTTGATAGAATATTGAACTTTCGAAAAATGTTGGCATGTTATCTATAACTTATATAAGTTATCACCTTTTAATCAACATCAATTTTATTACATAAACCATTACATTAATATTTGTTTATAACTGGTATATTATTCTAATGGGATAAATTAAATTTAAATTAAATTTCATAGCTATTGTAAGTTATTATTTTTAAATTGGGATTTATATTAGAGCTGCTTTCAAGAATCCTCCACTTATAATCATGGCTTAGATCAGTTCCATACTGCTACTGTAAGTAATTTTATATTGTTATCAGCAATATTTACAAGCAAACCAATTTCCAGGAAGCGTCCCAATGTTTGAAACAATAAATTTCATATTCTCATATATCACAATATTAATTTTTTCTTAAATAATGAACAATTCATCATTGCATTGTGTATACTATAATCCCACCATTGGATATTTGCAATACAGGTCCCAATTTTGCCGAGTGTTTCCTGGTTAACTAGTCCTGACTGACCGCAACATACTCAGGCATCATCACCGCTTCTCTGAGGATACATCAACAGTAAGCTTTATGAAATTTATGTGTCAATATTCTGGCAGGTAACAGACAATACCAGACTACCAGTGGAGGTTTCCTCCCCATTTCCATCCTCCCTGTTCCCCAGTACTGTTCCCCAATACTTTACGTATCTTATCAAGTCTATATGACAATGCCAACTCGGTGCAAAATCTTCCGCATTAGTACCCTCTTTCCTTGCCCACAAAAAGCACTTGTAATTTACATCAACAGAATTATACTGGCAGGTGATTTATAATTTCTTAATAGAAGTCAGAGCGGCCAAAACTGGCAGGAAATATGAGATAAAACGACAAGAGGATATCTTTTTATCAGTCGGGGGAAATATCTCAAAAGAATGGCTGGTTTTCTAGGTTGGCATAATGATATTTCATGGTAAATGAGTCCATTTTTAAAGGGGGGGAGGGGATGGTTTATATACGTTTAGCACCTGATGGACGATGTATATACCAGACAATAGCCAGGGACGATACCTAATTATAGCACGGTATCCCATAGACATGTCAATATGAATCATAATGCCTCGTGTACCCATGCCATTCTGACACTGAGAGGCTTCTTAGATAGATATTTGACAACCGTGGATTATGCCGATGTAAATCTTAATATACACCATTTAACTACACCATGTGCACTATGTGATCCCAATAATAAAATGTTAAAACAGGATTTTGAAATTAAACTATAATTCTTCCATAATTGTTTAACTCAATATATATCTGATAAATATGGCACAGCTCTTAGTATAGTGACAGATCAAATAAACAAGTTATAAAAAAAACTAAAGACGTAATATTATTAAAGAATCACATTAAACAATAGATGTAATACAAAAGAGACTAAGATGATCTTGGAAATTATTTTAACAAGTTAAAAAATAAAAATAAAAAACCCCAAATAGCACAAAACTTGAAAATGATGATTCTTCAATTATTTCATAAACAACTGAAGCTCTCGTAAATCTTAACTTTTATATATAACCTTTACACAGATTAATGATAATCGTATCAGATCCATATTACATTGGTCTTAGGTTATCAGTAGCTCAATATTTATTCATTCATTCATTTATCTATTAGCCTCTAGAGCAGTCACATAATGTCTAACACACAGAAGTACCAAGTTATGTTCTACATCATATGTGACAGCATTGAAGGGGAAATGCACAGAATATATACATTTAGTCCCACAGTCAGCATACTAAACCTGAAACATCCCATAACAGCGAACGAGTACTTGCACAAAATCGACTCGTAAAATGACTGTCGAGGCACGTCTTATCTTTAGTTGGAGGTGTGAGGACAAAATGCGATCCTAAAGTAGTTCCATTTCCTAATAATTGTCCATGTCGAGTTTAATCAAAATCAAACAGCAAGTTCCTGCATCATGAGAATGGACATGAAATTGTCCCTTGGACATTTAATGGACACTGAATGATCTTACTGACCAAGTTATCTCCCCTTGTCAGAAGGCGAGTTGACCGTATACAATCACATATAGTTGACCTACTTACTCAGCTATAAGAGAGTTCTTACTTGAAACAATATATAAACAAGTAAAAGAATCTTGAAAGTGGCTCTAAATTCCCTTATTTCTATCCATCATAGCCTTTTTGGACATACAAATTTACTCTATATTAATTTAACAATGAATCATTTTGTAGCAGTCATTATACAGGTTTCAGGTCCTCTTCAAGAATAGCACCAACTTGATCAAGTCAAGATCCTAAAATTGGTAGAAACCATCACCACAAAATATCAAATGGCCCTTATGTTATTTTGTTGAGTATAGCTCATAGTTAGTTCATATTGAATCAATCTGTGGCTGTATACCTTTAACCCTCTCCCTGCTGGATTAACCCATATCCCTGCTAATGGCGACCTGGGATGTTCTAAAGAGCAGTACCTGTGCCTAATTCAGCTCTTTAGGGCATCTCCAGGGTTAACAACAAATGTACAAACAGATCAATGTGGAGGATTCAAACTCCAGCCTTGAGGTTTGTCGACTGACCCACTATCAACTGTGCACACTATCTCTCCTCCGATACGATTACCAGAGAAATCGGAAACACAACAATGATAACAAATAGTAAATTAAACCAAATAAACTGTAAAGCACAAGCAGAGAAATAACAGCTGGTCCAGTGTAGCCACATGGCTACATTTAATTTATAATGACAAACACCATCCATACATACATACTAAGAGCAGCACCTTCTTTTGAGAAATACCTCATGAATATATAAGTGAACTATATTAAACATTGTAAGATTAATGTATGAAGATTATTTTTTAAATATTATATGGTAACATTTTATTTTTTTAAATTAATATAATATGGTAACATTACTGAATATGTATGAACAAAATAAATGTATGAAAAGATTATTTCTAAAAGATCATATTATGATATATAAAAGATCATTATTATATCATATTATGATATTATATTATATCATATTATGATATGATATATAAAAGATCATATTATGATATATAAAAGATCATATATAAAAGATCATATATGGTAACATTTCTGAATATGTCCGAAAATATTATTTTCAAAAAATAGAAGGAACTTCTTGCGTCTGCGATAATGATAATTAGGGCTAAAATATGTCTGATAGTTCGAGACACAAATACTATTTGTGCATATTATACTGCAATAAACATGATCTAATCACGATGGTTAATTCAGAGTTCATAAGTCTCGCAAGTCTCATAAATACACGCGTACCAATCTTCAATATGTCGAAGCAAGCACGTAATGTGTTTACCAAATATTGGTGCAAACATTCCACTTTCACAATCCAGCTGTAATGCAAGATAAAGCATACATTGCCATCTATACTGAATTCCAGTGAGGATTTAGATGCACATAAACAAGCACACTCGCACAAAACTGATGGATCTAGGTGAAATTGTCTAGAAGGAATCGTTTTTACTATCTCACATATGTCATCTCTCGACAGAATGTACCTATCCTTTGTGCTAGATATAGAATCATGAAAATAACAAGAAACACATCTGCAACAACTTTTCCATTTGGAAATTTTCTGTTTTTTGTCTTGGAACACTAACAAATTTCCTCCTGATCAATTAACCCAAATATAAATTGGAATGTGGTATATTAGATACATGACAAATGACAAATCTTCAAAAGTGATACCGTCTGCATTGATTACTGTACATACAAGTCACAATAACATTTTATGCTAGATAATTGTATCATTTGTAAACATGAGTGGAATTTACAAATATTAATTCATATTTACTTATTATATATACAGTGTACCTGGTAATCCAATACGAGATATCAGGATTTTCCGATATATTTTTTTCCCTTAATTCAAAATGGCCACCGGAGCAGACGGCACAGATGAGAACTGGATATTGTATAAGACACCATGAATCTTCCTCACAGGTCCAACTCGATCAAATCTGCTTGAGACAAAACCAATGAAGATTTACCGTGCCCCGGAGTAGCCCCAAACAATTAGATATATGTCAAATCAATAGAAAACTATCATCTGTTTTAGAAAAAAAATTGGATTTCTCGCGTGCTCTCCTAAATGTAAGAGTGTCCTGGGTTAATTTTGCCTTTCCAACGTGTCCGTACAGCTTCTTTATTTCATTACGTGGATATAACGTGTACATCTGCTAAATTTTAAAATGTCACAGATTTCAGCCAGGATTGTTTTTTCAATCCTTAGCAATCACCCATCCGGTAATAGAGTATGTCTATAGAGATCAAGCATGTATTATTCCGCAGATATGGCTTAAACCGTTCCAGTGACAGCATGATAAGCTTGTTAAACTGAAACAAGTTTATCTCGTACTGAATACTGCAGTCGAAGGTATGTCTTCCACAGCCTTGTGTGTATACTAGATATTCATTATTCTATCATTATGTTTACAATTTGGCTGGGCATCACTGACACTGTTGGGCATCCCCAGTTGCCTCCAGCATGACTTAGGTTAAATTAAAACCTAATTTAGCTATTAATAAAAATACAAATTTAATGTTTATTCTTTTTACTCTAAGAGTTTAGAGCCATTTTCAAAATGATTTCACTTATGCCACAACTTGTCAATTTAGGACAGGAGGAAACCCGCAACATCCATAGCACTGAAGGTTGCAGTAAACCTGATAGCACTGGCTGGTACTGACAAACCAAGGATGATTAATACATTGCCACGCTACAGTCAGCGCATCCTATCAATATCGTGTCAGAAAGACAACTTTCGCAAACATTGATTCTGGACTACCGGGACGGGATTTGAACCTGGACTTTTGGCTCAGAAGTCCAAACATTCTACCATTGCACTATCACCCATTCCTAATGTTTATTCAATTTTAAGACTTAAAAATTACCATCTCTATATGTCATAATAGTGCTGTATCAAAGGCAGTGTTCAAATTTAAAGGGAGTCCGAGGGTCATTTTAAAATCTGCAAGGTTAAATGTATCTGTGCGACCCTCCTGAAAATTACAAATTTGACCTCCATTAACATTCGGCCTATGGAGAATGATGCCCATATTATTTTCCTAATTTAGAACACTGAATGGCTATTAGAGTTTTACATACAAATGACACACACCCTGTAGCACTACATACCACAAGTGCAGACACATTTTTTCGGTTAAAACATGTTACGATTAATAGTTGCCGCTTCAAGAACTTAAAATCTCCAGTTATCGCAATGCATATTATCTTTACCCAGGACCTCAAGGATGTGCACGTGTGCTTCAAACACTTCCCCACCTCCACTGAATTGCATAAGAAAACAAAAACATATTTCGTATTTTCATTTGGAGGGGTGATATTAATAACACCTGATTAATTTAGCTATTTGGACAGGCTACGAAGCTACACATTTCGCCACATCTGTGCAAATATCTCTCTCTCTCTCTCTCTATGTGGGTGGCATTCTGATCAAAGCTTAGGTTAGTTAAAACTATCCTATCAATTTGTGGACCAAGGGAGCTAACTGTTAAGAAATTATGAAGAACTTTTGTGACTGATGACATTCAAACATGCATTCAGAGGGTTCTAATCCATTCTGGACTTATTTTGAACTTGGCTCAGAACATAATTAATTTTTGAGGGTTTACATACATACAAATTATTGGATTTGAATAATCACGACTTATTATAAATCGTGATTATTCAAATCCAATAATTATTAGCAAATAATTCCTCTATTTATTCTCTATTCCTCTCTATTTATTATAGAAAATTGATGATGCACAAAACATTGATTGAATGCATACAATATAATCTATATTAATAATCGTATAAATAGACAGGCTGCAATGAATATCTTTAGATGGTCAGTAAAATGTCGTAGCTAAACCAGTAAAGAAATTACTGTAAATTTTCAACTTTTCAAATTTTATTTGATGCAGCCATAATCTCAGACAATGTGACAAAAATATGCGGTTTAAATTATTATTATTTACAATCCTTTACGAGAATTGTTTCACACGGCAAACTTCACACTTCATCAACGATTTTCTCAGGAGAAAACATTATAGATCCACTACAGACAATAGCGGAATAACAACCCCCCAAGAGTTACCTCCCATCATATTGAAACAAAAAAGGTTGTGGCATTTACACCATTAATTATATCATAGAGCTATTTGCCGATATGTTATAGACATATATAAACAAACACCATGGCAAAGCACCATGCATTTGGACCATATTTTCCAGTTAGCTTTCCCCAGTGTCAAACAAACATAATTACGTATTTGTCACTTCACATGCACAAGCTTGGACAATTTAATATGAAGAAATTACCTTTCATTACCAATCATTAAGACACATAACAATAATATTAATATTATTAAGAATAATAATAATAATATATACTACAACTACTACTACTACTACTACTAATAATAATAATAATAAATAATTTAAATAGTAGTAGTAGCATTCAGCGCTATTAAAAATGTAATTATTATTATTATTAGTAGTAGTAGTAGTAGTAGTAGTAGTAGTAGTAGTAGTGTAGTAGTAGTAGGAAGTAGAAGCAGCAATAACAACAGCAGCAACAATAACAACAAAATAATAATAACAAAATATGTTTTAAATAATAATAATAATAAGCACACAAAGCTCTACATGACAGACCAAAGACAGCATGCAGCACGTGACTACCGACCTGGCTGAGGCGTGGCTGAAGTGTCCTGCTGCTCGACCCCGCCCACCTGCTGTGATGACCCCGGGGCAAGGTCAGGCTGGTAACTTTGGTTCTGGCCGGCCATGGAATCTAGAAATGAGCAGAAAATGTGAAAATATGAGTGCTGATAAATATACCCAGTCAGTCGTGTGAATATTGAAATGTGTGAGAATCTTTATTTCCACCGGAAAAAAAACTACACAACCGTAAACTCAACTCTGTGCTCAGTTGAGCATGTACTCATCGAATTTCAATCATTAACTTGGCCAAAAAAAAACTCAAATAAGTATGTACTCAAGGATTTGAGTATGATTCTGAATTTAGCAAGAAAAAAAGGTTTACAAGATCGACCCAGAAGGATCAATTATCCACTGAAATCCACAGAAGATTCTCATTGCTGAACATTATTTAATACAGAAGAATTATTTGATAAGGAAGCCCTGAATCCGGCAACCAAGATTAATAAACTTTTTTTAGTACGATTTCATGCTCAACTCAAAATGTCATGCTCCTCAAAATTTGAGCTTGATAATGAAATTGTGCTCAAAATGCTGCATAAACCCTAGGGCCGGGTGTTGAAGACTGCACCTCACCTTGCATGCGTATCTGAGAGATTAGTGCCTGACACATGGACGACGACAGGGTGATGATGTTGGGTTCCGAGGTCGGCGCCGCCTCAGACGGTTCCTGGAACTGCACCACGATCTGCGGCCGGGCGGCGGTCGGACCCTGGCCTGAGAGAGAAGTGGCTGGGAGAGACGGCGTCCCTGGATGGGAGGAAGAAAAGCCGCTGGACGGAAGAATGATCTGTATCTGAGGCTGCTGCTGCTGGGTGGATCCCGAGGTATGATGTTGCTGCTGCTGTTGTTGCTGCTGCTGTAGATGTTGTGGATGTTGGTGGAGAGGAGGTGGAGGAGGAAGAACATGCTGCTGCTGCTGCTGTTGTTGTTGCAAGTGTTGGTGTTGTTGTTGTTGTTGTTGTTGCTGCTGCTGTTGTTGTTGTTGTTGCTGTTGTTGTTGATGTTGTTGCTGCTGAAGGTGTAGCTGGAGATCTTTGGCTACCAGGGTCACTGGATATGGCTCAACGGGGTGGACGACCTGAAAGAAAAATACAACATTTGACGTTCTTGATAACTTTTATACGGTAGATGCATGCAAACTTTAAAAGAATTTGCGTTTACTTGAAATATTAATATAGTAATTAATTAAAAGTACAATAAAACAGGAAAATTAGAAGATAGTCAAAGGTGGAAATCTACAGGACCCGATTTATCGAAACAAACTTGAGTTTGGGATTTTGCTCAGACGAGATTTCTCCCATCGACTCAGTGTTGTAACTTTAGTAAAAACATATCTTGAACGACATCCACGATAACAACCATTTATATTACCACACTGGATGCCTTACCTGTAGATTGATGGCAGAAGCTGGCGTGGTAGGCACCGGGACGCGGGCCTGGAGCTGTGTGTTCATGTGTGGGTTGGCCTGGTGGTGTTGTTGATGTTGCTGCTGCTGCTGTTGTTGGACTTCCTCTGCAGCCAGGTACGTCTTCTCGTCGCCCAGCTTCAGCCCGTGTACACTGTGCACAGTGTTGTACATGTTCTGCAGTAGCTGTGGTGTCTGTAAATACTGCTGCTGCTGCTGTAATCCCTGAGGTTCTGCTGGTTGCAGCTGCGTCAGGTCCATATGTTCGTGATAAGCAAGGTTGGTATTAGCGGTGGTGTGCGTTCGAGACTGGATGATATAATGTGGCTGCTGCTGTTGTTGGTACGGCGACACCGGTCGTCCCGGCGACACGCAGCTCTGCGGAATCTGCGACAGTGTAGCCGCTGCTTCCGCGATGTCATGGAGCCCCGGGTTCCCTGGTCGCTTCCGCTTCATGGGAATGCTCTGCTGAACCGCCTGCACCATTGATTGCGTCACAACCGGCATTTGTACCACACTGGTCGCCACGTTGCTGGGGGACCCGGCCATGACCCGGTCCAGCGCGTCCGGCAACGTGGAGGACATCGTCGACACCACTGCCGTCGCGGCACTCGTCTGGCAGTCGCTGGGGACGGGATTCTGCAGCTGCAGCACGGCCATGGCAGTACTCTCCAGGTTCTGCGCGATCTCCTTGCAGTGCTGCCTCATGTGGCTCCTCAGCGAGTCCTCCCTCACGAAGGCCGAGGTGCAGATGTTGCACTGGTACGTCTTCTTGCAGTTGGGCTTCAGCTTCATCGCGTAGCTTCGGTCCAGACGGGTCTTCGTCGGGCTGGGCGAGCTCACGACGGTCACGGCCTGTACCACTTTCTTCCCTACCATTGTCGATGATGTTGTCTTCCCGGGCTTGTTGCTGCTGTGGTCACCCAGGATCTTGTCGGGGTGCTTCTTCCTCAAGTGCGTCTTGACGTTACCGCTCTGCTTGGAGGTGTATGTGCAGAAGCTGCAGCTGAAGGGTCGCTCCTCGCTGTGGATGCGGATGTGCGCGCGCAGGGCGCTGTTGCTGGCGCAGCAGTAGCTGCAGGACTGGCATTTGATCTGGTGCGCCGAGTCATGCAGCTTCTTGTGCTCTCGCAGCTGCTTCCGTGACGACGTCTGGTAGTCGCAGAGGTTACACTGGACCTCATTGATGTCGGAGTGGTTGATACGAATGTGGCTCTTGAGATTACCTGCAACAAACAAAATCAATAATTAACATTAACAGCAATGATGGTATATATTATATAAATATTTATTTATTTTAAAATAATAATTTGTAGCCCACCATTATATTAACAAAATGAAGATCCTTGTAATTGGTGTTAGAAAAATCAAACAACAAATTTCAACTTTCATTATTGTCAACCATTAATAATTTAATTATCTCAAATATTAACGTTTTAATTAATTATATGCATACAATGTATATATGTGGCCATGTATTTACAAATTCACTTATTAAGAATACCAGGATAATGAACTATCAAATGACTTCAGGTTTATTTAGACTCCCTAATTTGTAAGTTTATGGCAAACCCACTCGGGGTAAATCCGGACACAACATCTAACCCCACCTCATGGAAAACCATGGCACAACCCACACTCCCTCAGGGTAAACAGTGACACAACATCTACCCTCACCCTTTTCAGGGCAAACGCTGGCACAACAAATACTCAGCAAACCCTGGAACAATCTCTACCCCAAGCTCATCTGGAAAAGCCCTGGCACAACCCACACCCACTCACGGTAAACCCTGGCATGACCCACACCCACTCATGGTAAACGCTGACACGACCCACACCCACTCATGGTAAACCCTGGCACGACCCACACCCACTCATGGTAAACCCTGGCACGACCCACACCCACTTATGGTAAACCCGGGCACGACCCACACCCACTCATGGTAAACCCTGGCATGACCCACACCCACTCATGGTAAACCCTGGCACGACCCACACCCACTCATGGTAAACCCTGGCACAAGTCCCTCCCCAACTGACCTCTGATGGAGCATCGGTAGTCACACAGCTCACAGCTGTATGGCTTCTCTCCAGTGTGCGTCCTCATGTGACGCTTCAGGTCTGAGTTTATCTTGAACTTGCCGTCACAGTGCGAGCATTGGAATGGTGTGTCGCCGGTGTGCGTGCGCAGATGCACAATCAGCTGACTGGAGTTACGACTGGCGTACGGGCAGATTTGACACCTGGAACAGTGAATTAGGTTTACGTCACAGTGAGAACCTTTCCCTTATTCGTGACGAAAATGAAGCAGAAAATAATTTATTACGTAGTTGATCGATTGTATAAATTAGTTCTTTATATCATAGTTGATTGATTGTATAAATTAGTTCTTTATATCACAGCAGGTATCTTTCCACCATTAAGTGATTAAGTTGAAGATTGCCATCTCATTTTTCTCCAAAATAAATTGTTTTAAATTAAAATTAAAAAAATGAAATAAATTATCTCCCTTGATTCTTCAAGAATCAAAAATAAATATTTCCCGGCGTTAATTGATGTACCTGGTACACAACTAATGTTGGTTCAGTAAGAGAATTCTATTTTAAATGTATGTTTATTATTAATCTGCCATAATAGCCTCAACGAATTGTTCTAACAAACAGACTGTTGGGTGAGACCGGTGAGCCATGCTGGTGAGTTATCTTCCTTGAATTCTCCCACCACTAAAAATTAAGGATTCCATTTTAATTTGAAATTTCCTCCTGAATCTTCACAAACAATGATGAATCCTTGCTGGTAATGTCGGAGTCTATTATATAATATAACAAGAACTGCCCACAGACAAAAAATAATCTGAAATAATCTGAAATTATCTCTGATATGAACTTACTTGAACGGCCGCTCATCTGTGTGTATACGGAGATGTTTACGGAGGCTGCTACTGTCGGCTGCTCCGTAGTCACCTGTAAATAAATAAATATAACAGAACAGTGAATAGTCAGCTTGACATAATACAGAATAAAGGAAAGTTGGAAATTACTCAAATAGTCAAGAATCTAAACGATAGAAATGTGCAGAGAGACCTTGTGAAGAAATGAATGAATGAACGAGATAATCCTGCAGAAGTCAAATTTGCATAAAAATACATGGTCCCTCTGATAACAAAAATAACATATCATAGTTTTGAAACACGGAATTCCCTTTGCAATGTGCATAGCAGGAATGTGAAATTTCAACAAAGTAATAGTGAACAGTTACAAATTTACAGATGGCAAAATATCCGTAAAAATCCATGCTTACAACTAGGCCTGCAACGATACACTTTCTTACGATACGATACGTATTGCGATTCACAGGTCACGATACGATACACGATACAA
>JAUTBV010121106.1:0-13096 GCA_032361325.1 Lepetodrilus fucensis
GAGCGAGAGAGAGAGGCAGGGAGAGAGATATGGACCGAGAGAGAGAGAGAGAGAGAGAGAGAGAGAGAGAGAGAGAGAGAGCGTAAGAAACAGAGACAGACACACAGAGTGATGAAGTAGCAGACAAACACATTGTTACAAACAGAAAGTGTGAGTTAGTGAGAGAAAGAAATGAGATGGAAAATAGGAAGCGACTGATGAGCGAGAAAGATAGGTTTAGATTGACATGGACAAGCAGAGAAGAGAGAGAGAGAGAGAGAGAGAGAGAGAGAGAGAGAGAACGAGAGAGAGAGAGAGAGAGAGAACAAGAGAGAGAACGAGAGAGATGTACAAACAGTCAGGGAGATAACGCACTACTGTATTTGCCAAAGCAACACATTAAATACGTGAAAACGTATATTAATTAGTATTATCCAAAGTAATAGTACCAATAACCATCGTTCTGTTCCGAGGTGTGCACGTACCTGCAGAGAATATGAGCAGACAGAGGGCTATGAGCACCCCGCGCGTCTCCTGCAGGGTGGGGACAGACATGTACGCCACCAGCACCATCAGCGACACGGCGTACGTGAGGATTCCTACCACACAGAAACCCTGAGCAGCCCGCACGAAATCTGAAACACATGAATCCCATTATATAAATCTTATCATACATATATCTATTCAAATAGCATGGCTATTACAAATATACCATGCAGTTATATTCTCCCACTCTATCGTGTTCATGTATATTACTGTATTTACGCATTTTCTTGTATGTAATATCATCATAACACAATATATAGGTGGTTTAGAGAAATAAAATAACCTGAATCTGATCAGAAAATCCCTTTATAAAAATACTAGTAATTGTATTAATAACCAATTGGGTTTGTTACCATGGTTACATATTAATTAAAAAGATGTTTGTCATTGAATTGTCACGTAAGATTTTGCTTGAAAGTCTTTCGATTTACTGTCTGTACATATCGACTAATTGATATCTTTGGGACTAATTGATATCTTTGGGACTAATTTATATCTTTGGGACTAATTTATATCTTTGGGACAAAATGTAAGTGATTAGGCAAAGCCATCTCCGGTTGGCTCCAGCATGAAGAGACTTCCGGAACACCACTTCAGGTGTCGACATGACACCTACGTCCCGTTTTACTCACCTGGCAACACCTCCCAGGCATCACAGGTCCAGTCCCCGGACCGGAAGCTGCGCGCACAGCTCCTCCACAGCGAGATGGAGATGCCGTCCTCCAGACCCAGCCACTCCGTGGAGGCGAACGCGATCAGGAACATCCCCAGACCCACGATGAAAGTGATGGCCGTGACACCTCCCCGTAAAGACAACAGCCCCATCCTAGAGCCCATCACCTCCCCGGAAGCAGGTGCGCTGGAATTCGGACTCTTCGGCGGGAGGCCGTTGTTCACAACACTCGTACTGATCATTGTATTTCCTTCATGTGTATGTCCAATTGGCTCTCTAGATATTTCCCAAACCTACCACACGGTTGAGAACTGAAGTAACGTTCTGTGCACTATCATGAATTGCTTGTGAGTATTAATGCGGGTTCATATAACCTGTATTAACTGTAAATTGGTAATCTTTGAATAGCTGATTCGAAAGATTTATCATCGTGGGTGCATGTGCATCGCTGGTGATCCTGTGACCTCCCTCGTAATCCGGTGACCTCGCTGGTGATCCGGTGAACTCGCTGGTGATCCGATGACCTCGCTGATAATCCGGTGACCTCGCTGTAGCCTCGCACCGCACACTTGTTACAACAACACTCCTAATCTCGCCAACACATATGGGACTCTGAGCGAGCCCTTATTATGATTTCTTGGAGCACAGATCACGTCCCAAGCCATGGTACCTGCAAGACACACAGAGAGAGAGAGACAATTTAGCATTGAACTGTTATATTTGACATTTACACGTGACCTGTGTCAGGAAACACAGCAGTCAGCTATGCCGAGCTTCCTTGATGACAAATCCGCAGGCGACCATTTATTTCTTATGTCCATTCTCATAGTGTGTTAGTCGGACAAGGACGAGGCATGGCGATAGCATAACATATTGATCCGTTAGACGCATTTTCATTAACTTATGAATTGTATTACAGAACAGGATGATATAAGTCTGTCAGTGTTGTGTTAATACCCATAAAGTATGCAGAGACAATGGGTGGTATACCGCTATTGTTTATTCTTTCTTCGCATTCTGATGAAATGACGTAGGAGATGCATACATGAAACAGCAAATCAATTACTTAATACGGTTCTATGTTCTATATATGTACTATTCTAAACTAATATGTACGGTATTATGTTGAGGATGGTCTTCAGGTGTTCGCAAATATTACCTTTACGACAACTTGGCTAATCCTGTGGATCCGCCGCAATCAGACACGCTGTACAGTCGATAAGTAATTTGGTTAAATCAATGAGTACCTACATGTATAATATTAATATTGCTTCTTAATTGTAATTTATTATATAATGTTCTCACTGTTGCCTAATAAATTATTCTTGCTATTAATCATTGTAATGTCCTTCCACCTACAGCCGAAGAAGAGGAAGAAGAAGAAGTAGAAGAAGAAGAGGTCACTTATCGAATACATGAATTATGATTAATTCCGAGGGGAGGTTAACAAATGTCATTGGACATACTACATAGTAACATGGAAAAGAGTTTCTATCTGACGGAAACATAGTTGTTGAAGAAAGTATAGTATTGCAAACTGAAGAACGTCGGTTCAGGGAACTGAATGTATTTAATTTATCTCATGGAATACATTATTTATTGTCGTTATTCAATTCCATGTGGTGTTTTTTTAACTGTACCACTTCCGGTACGCATGAAGGTCTTTAATGTTCATCGTATGAGAACGTTACACTGCCGGTTGACCTAATCAAGACCGGAAGTCACGTGTCAATTGATGTCAGTCTGATGGTTATGACGTTAGGTCTGGACTAGGACATGTGTACCAGGGCCCTGATCGAGGAGACCGTTATAGAATTTAACTCTCTTCAGACAAGTCGGCTTCCGCCAGATGGGGTTGCCCTGGGTTATGGAAGTACCCCTGTTTATGGAAGCACAAAGGGGCCATAACCAGTGGCAATGTCTATATTTGGTTTCTTAGTCATGAAGACTCTAGTCAAGTTTATAAACGTTATCGGGGTAGGTACATTGTATATAGCTGTGGACTTGCGTCAACCATGTCTATTTTACATTCCAGAATAGGCGGTAATTAAGTCTGATCGAGACCTATTTTGTTTGAATCTTCATTTCATATAGGCTTCAAAGCTGTATGCAGTCACCAAATACGTACTATATGTTGGTATTAAATTGTATTGAGAGTTAACTATGAGTTACACAAGAAGAAAGAGCCCAGTATAAAATCTAAAGGCTACCAGACATTAATGTTGGTCTAATCGTATGCAATAAATTGGCAATAATTTAAGACCTTACTGAGATTTTCCTGAAATCAATCGCTATCAAGATACACAATGGTAATGCACCTGAAAATAGCATTTAATAATTCTGCTATGCAAAATAGGATATACCGGTATATATAGGCAATTATCTTTGTTTTCAATGCCAGTATTATAATTGTACAAATGCAAATAATCTTTACAGCTTGATTACCCATCCTCATTCCTCTCTTTCGAATAAGAAAATGTTTAAACGCTATCAATACACAGTAGACTGAAGCTTCTCCGTATACACAGCTGTTGATACATATGCTGAACAGTTCTCTTACATTTTACCAATTCCTCAAATCGTTCGCAGTTAAAGAACAATTCCCACTCAGAACTGTATAACAATGTTGATGTCATTCAACATCTCATTCCAAATGGGTCTATCTCGTAATTTCCAGACAGACGAAGTTATCCGAGTTGACGTCAACTATCGCAAATGGCTTTGACTGCTAGCTCATGTGACCGGGAAGTGGGTAATACATTAGTGCTAGATGCGCCGTGTTCCATTAGTGTATAGTTACATTTAGTTTTAGACACAGACTCGCTAATAGCGATGATATTATGTACGAAATGTCATGATCTCCTATTCTTCACCGTCTTTGTAGAGGTGGAGTTATTTTTGTACGAGCGCTAGATAGATAGTATTGAACTTCCAGGTGTGATGCTGAATGTTAATTGACTTACATGATTCGAGGTTCATATACTAAGCACACAAAATAAATTAATGCTAGTGAAGACCACGACTCGTATGGAGGTGCCAGCATTATGGTGTTGTCAGGTTTGGTTATCATTCGTGGCAACTTAACAGGTCGACGACACGTTGATGAAAACATAAAGGTCCGTTGTTGTTCCCATAGCTCACATAATATGACGAACGTTTGTCTTTCAAGGTGGCAATGCTCGTCCCCATATATTCCGCGTTGCAGTTAACTTAATGAACGTATTACCTTACTTAATTGGCATGCAGAATCAGCAGATCTCCCACCTACTGAACGTTTGGGATGTTTTGGAATGTTCTGTGATAGTTTGCTCATAGCAGTCTGCTAGAGTCCGCGCGAAGTCGCGAAAGCAAGGCTAGAGTGACGTAACGAACATGCTATAGGACGGCCCATGAAGCACGAAAGCTTGTCTAGTAACAACTATACATGCGCAATGACACTTCCGGGCTGAACTAGCGTAACCGCCCGAGTAGGCCAGTGTATTGCTCTCCAGGTAATACTCTACCAATTAGTGGAACTAGTGGTCACACCAGTCGAACGTAGATTGGGCCCCGAAAAATGTGGATTTGTAAGCCAGTTATTGGTTGAAATGTTGGAAACACATACTTTTATGTGGATAATTTGTCTGGTATTCCAAAAGCATTCCAGGTTTATAATTGGCATAAGAAATAATTATAACTTAATCCATTGATCTGAGCCATTTTATTATTTGTCTTTGTGGGATACCAGACTCTGCAGATGATGAACTGTTATGTCATGTGTGGCAAGGTATTGTGGGTTCCTTCCTAAAGATTACATCAATCCAACTCTACCATTGTGGCCTAGATCTATTGAAAATTATTTGGTTATAAATAAATCCGGCAATATGATTGGTCCACGTGACCCCAAAACATTGCGTTCATACTTCGATGAACGTAATTTTCTTAGGTGGCATTGTGACGCCACGTTATATATGACGTCATCTATACTTGACGTCGGCAAAATATCATAACAATATCCGGTGACATCAACTGGTCAAAAATCTAAATGCGCAAAAATTCACTGTCACGTCACAAACAATCCACTGTCACGTCACAAACAATCCACTGTCACGTCACAAACAAACGTCACAATCATGACGTATTTCACCTGTCACCGGAAATAACATTAGACTAGACTTGCACTTGCAATCTCTGATCACAACTCTATACTAAGATGTCCGGTACGAAAGGGGCATAACTCTTAATGTATCTGGTACGAAAGGGGCATAACTCTAAGGTATCTGGTGCGAAAGGGACATAACTCTAAGGTATCTGGTACAAAAAGGGCGTAACTTTAAGGGATCTGGTACGAAAGGGGCATAACTCTAAAGTATCTAGTACAAAAGGGACATAACTCTAAGGTATCTGGTACAAATGGGGCATAACTCTAAGGTACCTGGTACAAAAGGGGCATAACTCTAAGGTAGCCTCAACTCCAACCTTGGCTGTAACATATTGTTGCTATGGCTGGAGTTATTGTTTCCTTAAAGTTGTGCTATGGTGTTCATGGATTTCATAAACTGGTGACATGTAGATCATATCCTTAGACAAGGTGAATGGAGTTTTAACCCTCTGTCTGCTGCACTAATAACAGTCAGTCACTGATGTGTGGCATCATCAGTTGCCTTCAGCATGAAGAATGTTAATTACTGAAGTGGCAAAACCATCCTTAGATACAATATTACGTATATTTTATTTGATTTAAAATTAATTCTAACATTACATTTAATGTCTATATTTTTCTAATATTATTTTTCTAATATTACATTTATTTTTCATATTCTAGAAAGAATTTTGACGACTACTTACTCCATCGCTGTCGGTGGCGGAAACATTCATAACAGACGTGCCTGGGACGGTGTACTCGAAAACATCGGCAGTGTAACGATTTTTGGAAAATTGTGGCACGCCGACATTGCGGCGCACCAGGATTGTTATTGTAGCAGTTCCTCGGTTTGCAGGATATTTGGTGTCATAGGCTTCAACGGTTATCTGCAAAATATAGAAAATTAATAAATTCTTCTACTACCACTACTACAAATAATAATAATAGATTTACCTGCATGAGTTTGAGCTCTTTGATATATGTTGTGTATACAAATGTTACTACTAAAACATAAATAAATAAATAATAAAAATAATAATAATACACGTAACAATAATAATAATAATGGCTATTACTAATGCAATGTTATCAATGCCAGTAAATAGATCAATTTGCACTCAGCATTCCTTCTCAACTTCCTGGGGGAAATTCAAGTTGGATATTGCAATATTGTCATGCCATATAGTGGCATGTTGCACTATTGTGCTGGCATCATTCAACTAGTTAACAGAAATTATTATAGAAAGTGATGCCTCTGAATACAAGCAAGGTGACTGACCTCGAATCTGGAGATGGACGTCGCCAGGAGAGGATGACGAACGTACAGGTTGCCGGAATCCTCCGTCATCCAGAAGAATGCCAATCCCAGGGCATCGCTGGACATGACATACTTGATGTTGCCCTGAAGTGACAACAGCAGAGAAATAGGATAACGTCCTTGGCCGAGACTTCAACACTGACTGACATGACATAAACTACCCATGGAATTTAGTTGATTTAACCCTTTCCATGCTGGATTACGCACAGGTATAGCTCTTTAGTGGACAACAGTTCTTCCACGTACCTTCTGGTCGTTGTCGGTGGCAAACACGGTGAGGATGGGCAAGGTGTTGTTGACCGGGGTGTTCTCCACTATAGTCTCTGTGTAGTTGCGAGAGAAGAATGGTGCGCCCGCGTCTCTCTCTATTATGATGGTCACGAACCTGCGGGCATTGCGTTGTGGAGACCCATTGTCCCACGCTTGTACGGCGAACTGAAAATAAATATACAAAATATATATACAAAACACATATACAAAATATATACAAAATGCACTATCAGTTATTCGAAATGACAATCTTAATCTTAGTATTTCAAGGAAGGAAGGAATTATAGAGAATATTTCATATGCCTAGTGAAATAGCATGTAACTCTCATCGAGTGGCATGGGAAAAGAAATATGTTCACAAGTGGTGCAGCCAAATATTGGATTTGCCACGACACGAAATGAGAAATAGTGCTTTACACTGCACTGTGAATATCTCACCTATATGTGATGACTACATTTTTATTTTATAATATAATTAATAATTAGACATGTAAGAAAAAATACATAAATAATGTGTTAAAAACCCATTAAAAACCTTGCCAAAACGTAAAATATAAGTGGTGATATAGAACATTGACAAGTAGAGCTGTCAAGGAAATGCGAAATTTATTATATATTTCTGCATGCGATACTCCTGCATGTGTTCTGTGTTCATTATGTAAAACTGTAACTCACCCTGAATAGACTCTCTGTTGTTCTAGTGAGACGTTGTCTTAGAGAGATCGTTCCGGATGTCACACCGAGTGAGAACCAATTTGAGGCTTTGATTCCGTTGGCATCCTGCTGGATGTAATACTGGATTTCATCCTGAACAGAACAGAAAGGACATTGTTAATCAACTGAAACAGTGTTATTCAACCAGAACAGTGTTAATTGATCAGAACAGTGCTAATCGATCAGAACAGTTCTACTTGACCAGAACAGTGCTATTCAACCAGAACAGTGTTTTATTCAACCAGAACAGTGCTAATTGATCAGAACAGTGCTAATCTATCAGAACAGGGCTACTTGACCAGAACAGTGCTATTCAACCAAAACAGTGCTAATCGATCAGAACAGTGCTAATCAACTAGAACAGTGCTAATCGATCAGAACAGTGCTAATTGATCAGAACAGTGCTAATCGACTAAAACAGTGCTAATCAACCCAAATAGTATAAATAGTCAACTTGAACTCTCTCGTATAAATTGTCAACAAGAACTCTCTCTCTCCTACAAATACTGTAAAAATATGTAAGTTATGCAGGTATCCCTGCATAACTTAGGTGCCTTATGCATAAAATAATAATCTGCACGAAAATTGAAGTCCTTTGTTTCTGGTTAGGACACCCATACTATGTGAGACATAATGATGCAATGAATACTTTGATATATTTATGGTACCTAGTATATGCACTATAAATTAGAAAGCCTAATAATGTGCTATTTCACTTCTTTTCTATCATTTATTTAGCCTGCTTCATGTCAATGATGAATCTGAGTTATTTCTTGTCACCTAATCATATTAGTGACTCATACACCAAAATCAAACTTATAGAGCCGATGATCCTACACCACATACTGTGATTGACTCCTTCTATTGATAAATAAATAAGTTCATTTTAAGGACAATTACAATGTTGACATCCAAGTTACGCGTGGTGAAAAGACCTCAGCAATTTAAAAACAAACGATTGTTTACATTCATCAAGTAAAATAGCGTATTTCGATGGATTTTCGTGCATTTTTATCCCTGAAAGCGCAGATTCTTGCAAATATTGCCCTATATATTACATATGACTAATAATAAAATCCCTTATGTGTACGAGTCCCTTTAACCTTAATGATACAAAACCTATTTGCAGTATCTAAGGTAATGTGTTGCTCTATTCATTGATAATCATTGGGCTTTGCCGCTCATTACACTTGATGTCACCGATGGACATGCTGTAAGTATTTTGTTCATAATGTCAGTTATTTTTAAATTTTAAATTTTATTTAATTTTATTTTTTTTAAATTTTATTTAATTTTATTTTTTTATTGGAAATGCGTGGAATTTCATTCCTGCAAAATAGTAAATTTTAGAGTTTCATTCTTTTGTGTGCAGCAAGATGACAAGGTTCAAACTTGTCATCACCTTGTCGGCATCCGTGGCGTTGACTGTAAGGATGGCACTGTTGAGAGGGTAGGTCTCGGCAATAGTGATAGTGTAGTCGCCGGACGTAAACTCTGGGGTGTTGGGATTGAGATTGATGGTGATGATGACATTTGTAGTATCCACTTGGGTGGGGTATTTGCTGTCGTAGGCCTCAATTCTCAGCTGAAGACAGAAGAAAATACTTGAAGTTAGGTTTTAGTTTTGGCATACATGGGCCATATACATAATTATCCACCATACATACGTTGAAGCATAAGTCATGATATAAAAATATCATATTTTCCCATATGGTGCATAACACCTGGAACGATTTTCATTGGTCAGTTAACTCAAAATTTCACACATCTGTCATAGACAGAACCATCTTTTCATTCATAACATTCTACTACGAAATTACTGCAGTCATATTTTGGAATTTAATCATTTGACAAACCGAACTACTACCTAAAATATTGTTCCACAAGCCATTTGTTGCTAAAATATAAATCTATGGTGATGTATGAACAGCCAAACATATCAGAAGAGCTGCCCTTGAGGTCATTACACTTATTTCAGCACATTTTCCTGGTCTACGTATGTTTTCTTTTGTCTAATCCAAATGAGTTGAGCTTGACGTTGTAATAAAAACTACTTGATAATCGGAGGGGTAAAACTCAGTTCTAGTCATAGGGTAATTACTGCATCATCTCTGTGATTAAATTAGTACATTCATTGGGGTCACACTTACAATATATACTGATGTTTTCAAATCATCAGTCGTCAGAGATTTGTTCAAGTAGATCTGTCCATTTGTGCTGTCGATTCTGAAGAAGTCGATGCCTGGATACACACCAACGATTCTGTATTCAACCTTTCCCTGTACATCAGCATCTATGGCGGTCATCATGATAACTGGAGTGTTAACAGCATCCGAGACTTTCAGATCAGCAGTGTATGGTTCACGAATAAAGATGGGGTCCTGATTCACTGGGCGGGTGATCTCGATGGACACGCTGGCATTTACAGTCTGACCGCGCCCATCATACGCCTGGACGATCATGCCGTGTCGGTTCTCCTTGGCCTTGGTGAGTGGCGTCTTCACCTTAATCTCGCCGGTGTTGGGGTCGAGGAAGAAGTAATCGAGTGTGTCGCCAAAGCTGTCGACCACTCGGTATCTCACCACATCTCCATCGCGGTCAGTCGCTGTTACTGTCAACACAACGCCGCCGAGTGGGAAGATCTCTGATATTTTAACAGAGTACCCCGAATTAGGAATGAAACTTGGTGCATTGGGATTCCTGTTGAGAGTGATGATGACTTGAGCAGATCCGCGTCGTGCTGGGTATGTGGAGTCGTAGGCGTAAACGGTCAGAGTGTAGCTAGACAGTTGGTAGGGTTCCACTTTGATGTTATTTACCAGACTAATCATGCCAGTAACTTCATTGATTGTAAACAGGGATCCTGATACTAAGAAATTGTTTTCGATTGCATAACGTATTTGTCCACTTAGATCGGCGTCATTGGCGAGTACTCTCGTGACTGATGTGTTGACTGGGTGGTTTTCAGCGATGACTTCCGTGTATCGTTGTCTGGTGAAGCGAGGAGTCTCATCTAAATCCACTGTGATCTCCACATAGACAGTTTGAAATCTGGATCTGATTATTCTCTGGTCCGTTGCAGCCAGCGTGACATTGAAGTAAGTCTTGGTCGTTTTCACTAATGATTTCCTCAAAAATATGGTACCATCCTGGGGGTACAAGTAGAATTGATTGAGAAATTCCGCCGTAGGATTCACAAAATAGTACAGTGGGACGTCTCCATCATTATCAACTGCTGTAGCGTTGATGACCTGCGAACCAACCGTGCGGTATTCTGAGATGGTCTCGCTGTAGCGAGACTCCAAAAATACCGGAGAGTTTGCATTCCTGGTAACAAACACAACCACTTCTATCTGTGCTCGACGACCTGGGTCCTGATTGTCATAAGCCACTACGAAGAATGAGTACTGCATGTTTTTATCATATAGCACGCTATTCTCTAGAGTAATGTTACCACTGAATCTGTCCAGCGCGAAGTAGGCTGGCCGAATCAAGAACTCGTATACGACCCGGCCACCTGTTTTAAGATCGGGATCAACTGCACTAACTGCTATCACGAAGGTTCCCACTTTTTTGTCTTCATTGATGGTGGTTCTGTACGACGGGTTCTGCCATACGGGTGGCCTTCCGTCTCGGCGGATCCTGATCTTAACTGTGGCGTTGCTACAATGGACCGGGACACCATCATCACAAGCTCTGATGAGGAGAGAAAACTCCTTGATGCTTGTATTTATTAATGGCCTGAACAGAGAGATCTGTCCTGTGACCGTGTCGATGTAGAAGTAGCCTATTGGTCCTACATTCAGGTCTCTCTTGATGTCCTCTTCAATAATGGCGTAACGAATCTTGTCCTACAAACACGAACAAAAAAAAGGAAAATATCAAATTAAAGGCCCAGTATTTACGTATTCTTTACAACATTCAATTATCGAATTAAAATGGAAATAAATTTGTTAAAACATATCGTTATCTTTAGCATATTATTATTTAATATTTCTGTGGTTGCATGAATAGGCCCTGAAATTACAAAACTGTTTAGTACAATTTCATGCTCAAGCTAAAATTTGTGAATTTGTGAACAAAAGCTCAAATTGACTCAAAGTTTGTACTAAAAAATGTTTCGTAAGCTCGGGGCATGATTTCTAGTCTGCTAGCTTACCCCACGATCAGCATCTGTGGCAGAGACGTTGACAACGCCGGCTCTGAGGGGGTGGTCTTCCTGGATGGATAGGTCATAGCTTCTTAGCCAGATTGGAGTGTTGGGGTTGCGCCTCACATTGATGGTCACGTTCAGCGTATCTTTCTGACCAGGCCTTTCACTGTCCTCCGCGGTCACTTCAAGCTGCAATAGTAATTTCGCAAATTCATCCACGGATTCATCGTTTACATGTCCTCATCAGTAGTAGCCTCTTAAATGAGTGCTACACATTATTATTTTTATTGTATTTATTCATTATTTTGAATTTGGGTTGCTTTCTAGAAACGTTCACTAATTGATTTATTCCTTAACGTCACTACAGGCATACTGTAAATCATGAAATTAATGCGAGCAGAATATTAATGCGAAAAATGCGACCGCCGTAATGTCGCATTTAATTGCTGCGCGTTAAAAAGGTAAGACTTGGAGGAAAACATATATGGAGACATGGCCATTCGCATTTTATTGGTGTCACATTTACGTCTAAAATCTAGAGGTCGCATTAATTTCATGATTTACAGGACTTCATCCATATACGTGACTTTAATTTGAATGAGTGGACATAGTTGTATAAGGTTGGTGCCAACAAAGCATTGTGCCTACCAGGTATATGTTGGCTCTGTCAAAGTCCTGTTTCAGATCTCTCACAAGTGTGATCCGTCCCGTGAATTTGTCGACAGTGAAGAAACTCCTTGCTGGATAGACGCCAGTAGCTCTGTATATCATCCGGCCCTAGAAAATTGGCAGAATGTTTAATAACAACAATAGTAAATGCACAAGTTACCTAAGACACAGATGAAGATTTTAGGCGAGTTAGGTATAGTGAGGTACATGTAGTAGGAACAGGTGTGTATTTTCTTTCCAAAACCCAAAGTATACAAATAGAAGTCATCTAGTGAAGGATTGTCTATTATTTGATATAAAATTACTGTAGATCTGCATTGGGGCCTGTGACACATGATAGTAAGTCCATAAGCAGTGATGCAGAATAGTAAACCTACCACTATGTCTGCGTCAGTGGCTGTCACACGGACTTCTGGTATGTCAGATGGGAACTGCCTTGTTTCAAGGATGGTGGTCTCGTAGTTCCTTCTGATGAATCTTGGCGGGAACTGGTCACGCAGGATAAAGATGGTCAACTGTGTCTGTGCTGACCGCCCGGGCAAACCATCATCAGTGACATTCAGATTCATCTGGAGACAAACAACAATAGTAATTATAGGAAGCAAATAAACACAAGTAAAATAACAATGCATTCATATGTTATATCAATGA
>JAUTBV010121117.1:0-13096 GCA_032361325.1 Lepetodrilus fucensis
ATATATAGATATATAGATATATAGATATATATAGACAGGCTTGTGCATGTGGCGATATACTTCATCAAGCTACCCGTGTATCTATATATACATACAATGCAATACACTTACATCTATGCTTTATTATCCTGCATACATCACATTATGTCTGCATATACAGTTTACTATTGACGACTTTGATAAATCAATTAATTTTATTTTGAATTAAGTTTCACATTTGTACTCACGTGAAGAACTCCATTGGTAATTCCCTTGGTTTCAATTGAAATTCCTGGAGTTTGAAGCACTTCTATATCATGTACGCAACACGTTACATAACTACAAACCGTCAACTGTCATCTGTGACACAGCCTTAAATATTGGGTAACGAAAACTGATGCACATGGATGATTATGGTGTAAAATGTCACCACTTCTCTGTTAACTTGATTTCTTGAAACACCACTTTACAAATGAAGTAGACAGGAGTTGTTTTCATACGAGCTGTAAACTTGAATATACATAGGGCGCAATTCGAGCAGAACCCAGACCGTAGCAAATGTGGTTTACCGGACAATAGCTTGAATAGGGGTGTGTTTTATTGGACTTGCTCCATATCTTGCTCCTTATTGAGAAGTCAAGGACTCATCCAGTTTAGCTTAACTTACAGTTGCATGTTGGCATGTGGTATGCAATGTTGCCTACACATCTATTCTACACAAAGTTTCTTAAATTATAGTAGTAAAAATAATAAAATAAAATATGAATTAAATTATTCCTATTAACTATTTACGTGATACTTAATTTACCCGTAAAACATTCCCCCCAAAAAGAGGAACACATATAATTAGGCCTTGTACATTAATAATGATACTATTAATATAATATCTTACAATACGTAGTACATTTTAAAGTAATATACGCCTTGTATATATATACTGCTTTGTATGTATTGTCATGAATATGTGTGGCATAGCATACCTTTGATGTATTTTCAAAGCAGTATATTTCTTTCTTCTTTTGGTATTTCTACTTTAACTTTTTTTAAAAAGTATAATAAATCTTGCTATCGATTTAAACAACTTGAAATTATATACCTGGCCATTCTTTTGCTCAATGAACAGAATGATCAAGAGTTCGTTATACTACCGCCACCTTTTACATGAATGCACAAAACATTTACACGCCAATAAAATGTAAGACAAAACTGAGACATCGCCAGGAATGTATGTTACATGTACGTGTAGGCTGCAGCTCACTAACACACAGGGGACTTACAATGGCTACTGACGTCTCGCTGTGACGGAATATTTGGGCTAGAATATCAATATAGCTTGCTGTGAATTATATTATACATAATGTGTTTATGATTTTCTGAAAAGTACGATACAATGCTTGTTTATAACTGAGGTCAGTAAACGATATTGTGTTGTTAACAACTTTAGACACATTCCTCGAGTGTGGTATACTTGAATATGTTACAGAGAATAGGTATTACCCTGTAACATATACATGTATACGAGATAGTCTGAACGTGTACATAAAAAACCCATATGTAGCATCACGATTTAGATAAGTTCTTCTTTGAAAAACATATTGTATATGTATACGGCATAATTATAGTTTAGTTTAAACATATTTTTTTCACATTGAAACGGGATTGGGTAGAAGTTAAGCCAACTTAGAAAAAAACTCGCTCCTAAAATATTTACATCAAATACCGATACATTTCTATAGCATAACATGCTGTATATCAACGGAAGATGTGTGCATGCAAACTTTTAATTAATATTTTTTTTATCTATTCCTTACAATACAGTACATTTTATCCTACATTAACGCCTAACCAATGTTTCCACTGGATCACACAAGCCGCAGCTCCTCATCAGGTTTCATCTGACGGTTTACTTAATTTCTGACACTGCAGTTGATAAATGAACGTTTAATCTCACTCTGGGTGGTCCCTCAATGAAGGTATCCCACTATCCGGAATGTCCAAGTATCAGCCATTGGTTAATACCGCGTAGTATAATAGGACTACGAATGTACGTCGTAACTATGACAACTGGGGACATCAGTGGAGGTATTCCACATACTATATAATATGCTTGCGTCTAAGTCTGTGTTATTGGTTGATGCCATGTTTCATGCATCGTACCATATAGCGCTACGCGAGTCGTGGTTCTTGTCAAAGCCGTTTAGTGGGAATTCTTTTATTTTTATGATTTGGGACATGTTTTTAAAGATTGACGTGCAAGTCGTAACCCATTTTTTCCTGAGAAGTTGGTAGACTATCCATGGTCTCAGAGGGTTAAAGTAAATCAATAATATTTAACTACTAGTATATAGTGATTGGTATTATATTTATACATAAAAGGAGCCCCTGAAATGCTTTACCCTTGTTCTCTAGTAATCTAGATTTGCTAGAAAGGAGCAGCCCCTAGGAGTATTTGGGTGAGAACAAGGTGTAACACAGACTAATAAGTTGGCCATCATTGAAGGTATTTCACGTTCTACTATCATCATGGCCAAGTCTCCGTCATTGGTTAATGCCGTGTAGTGTACCATACCGGAACAGTTCGATCATCTAAAACGGTGTTTTGGTAATTATGAGCAATAGAAATAGTGGTTCATAGCGCGTATTTAGGAATACTTAATGTTATTCTGTCCTCATGTACAATTAATATTATCAGTACTACTTAACCTTCTATTAATAGAGGCGATAGTGGTTGCCCTACTGGGTGGATCCTGAATACACCAGAAGATAGAAGGTTAATACATCAATACTTAATAGAAGTAATTTTACAGTCATGAACTCATTTCAAACAATGACCTGCAAAGAATATAATTAATATCTATTTCATACCCCCCAACATTAAAAATAGTACAAATAGTTATCAACACTAAGAAAATGGGCGTTGTTCATCCATATTTACAGTGTAATAAAGTACAGTTTTGCTCTTAACTCCTACTAAAAGTCTTTAATACACAAATACCAATGGCTAAGATAACAAGTGTTGAGTCTATATTTGATGTCTCTTACGCCTCGAATATTAATTCTTGAAGCGCAGTGAGTAGGCTAGGTGTAAAACACAGCAGGGAATTAACAAGCCTGGAATAAACATGAAAGAAACTGTCGGATGAAGTTGGTTGGTCGTTAATCAAAAGTCTGTGACCTATTGTCGTACAACTGACTGAATACATCACCATTACATTGAAAGTGGCGAGGTAATTGCTGCCCTGTTTTTAACTGAATAAGGTACCGGGCACACTGACATGACACGATATCATTCATGGTAATAAGCAGTGCGGTGTCTGGTGAAGGAGTAGACCTACATTTAGAATATGAATTTTTACATTTTATTTTTTACAAGTATATAAAATCCTATCTTGTCATATCATGAACGAATCCAAATGTTTCATCTAATGTCCAAGAATAGAGCACATATATACATGCTAAGCCATAACATTAGGTCTCGACATTACGAAATGTTTTTGAGTACGATTTCGCAGTTTTATTCATAAATCCCCATAGATAATTTGAGCATGAAATCGTACTCGGGCCAGAAGAAAATCATGTTGAAATGTCATAGATGCGATATCTTAGAATACTTGAACTAAAATTGCTACGTTGTAAATATAGTACACCTAACTGTAAAATAATTTCTTGCATTTCAATGGTAGATCGTATATTCTCTGACATATACAAATATTATTTGCATGGTAATGTTATTTCGGATTTACATTGAACATTCTGTGATAGCATTATCAATGGTAAATACATCCTCTAATACAGGCTCACCGTCTCCTTAAACATACGCCAATACAAGTAGCACATGAAAGAGAAGTCATTGAAACCGCATTTCAAGGATGATCTCAATATATAGAGTAAATATAGAATTCTGTTCGAATCATGTACTTGCACACACGTACACACGGAGTTAGGTTACTGTTGGAGGATATAGAGAGTGTGCCCGGATGTTGAACTACTACGCACGCATCTCTTTAATGTCTTTTCAAACTTCCGGTTTTAGCGGGCCAGCGTTCTACAGATTGTAGAAATGACACGAGTCTGAGCGACCGTATCGACGACCATGGCCCTGTTTCAGAGCTTGTTCTTCCGGAGGTTTCATTCATCAATGTGGAAATTATATTAATTAACGCCACTGCTCAAGATGATTAGGGGGATTTAACTCCGTGAACCTTATTAGTTGTTGAATCTGCCATTTTGTATTCCGGTTGTGTTTTGCTGACAAGGAAATATAAACTTAGAAATGTTTTCTTCATCCGTAAATCAATGTATGTTGAAAACTCAACATAAAACATAAATGGTTCGTTCCAGCCATGAAACACTCAATAGGAAGTCTACTAGTTATAAATACTCATGTATTGTTCTTAAAAATAGTATATCTAAAACCGTAACGTACATTTATTTTTGAGCAAAACCAATCTATCATAGAAGAGTAAGTGTTTGTTTTGACATCCGTAATAATCATAGACTGGCTTTCAAAGACTGAATGACTTTCCATGCATTATCTATATGCTTTTGGTGGGAGAATAACCTAAAACAAACATGCATTCCGATGTGACCCCAAAGCCACTGCTGATTCCGAGCTGTCCATTATCCATATAATTTCATCCTTATGCCCTACAAATGTTTTATGTGGCGAAGAAAATACTTTGAGATAAAAAGAGGCTAGAAATAGATTTTGCTGAGTACGATGCAACACATGATATTTTTAATATTGTATGTTCATCACGTGTTACACATGCCAGAGATACGGCGTAAAATAATATTGTAGTGTTGTTTTTTTACTACACGTATCCAAAAATAATTATTTTCTTTTGCTTCCTAGTTATCATTCTTGATAATTTGATTTAAACTCTTATCAAGTAAAGGGAATTTGGCAACATTAACCGATTATGACAATTCTGACCCTGGTATCTGTCCACAGTTATCTCCTGATAACAACAGTGTTATCAGATTACTCGATGTATGTGCTGACAAAATAAGAAATATAATCTAAAAACGTTTAAAAATTGAGTAGTTCGCAGTTGGAGATTCAGTTAATGATAGGAAGCGCCCGAAATGGAGACATACTTGTAGTCTATCGTCGGCAGGGTGTTACCAAACCATTCTCTTCACTTTTGGTAACGTTGATTGCTACTTGGGTATAAGATACAAACTCTACGTTATTTTAGACATAAACTCTATTCCTGATGAGTATTAATAGAATATGTTCAAATAAAATTGGTATAAGTAAAACATGTTTTTCGAATAGTTTTAATTTGAGAAAAGAGGAAAGGAACCGTTTTATTAAGTACGGAGACATATTCCCTTTTAAACGGTACAGTTGTAGGCTGCCAACAAAACAACACGAGTAGTGTTAGTATAAACAGAACAACGATTAAACCCCAGGGTAGTCATAAAAACTGAATCAGCCATAACAATTGGAACATAAATACATTCAGATTTAAATGGGGAAGAAGTTTGTTGGGTTTTGGGACGTGAAACTGGATTCCATCTGCTTCAATTAGGGCCAGTTTCAGACTGTATGGCGAAGCTTGTCACATCGACATTGAGAAATGAGAAAAACTCGAGACCGAGAGATAACCGGTATCACACGCACCGTCTTAACCACATTGAAGGCGACCATGAATCTGAAGCATTCAACCACCACAGTGTGTGTACATTAAAACATTCACTTTTACCGTTTTCCTACAATTTCCTACAATTTCCTACAATTTCCCCTTCAGTGTTTATCATGTGTTATTAATGGAAATGTAATTGCGCATCGCTGTGCTGGATTAGCGTAGTATAGCTTCTCTGGCTCTGCATGCCATTTGCAGTTGCTTCTAATAGGAAATTAGGAATAAAATTATGCTTCTGTGAAATGGTAGTCTATTGACATTTTACATACTAGGGGGCATGGTATAGTCTTTGGGCGTCAGCGGTGAGATTACAGCGACGCTATACACATAAGAGCTATGATCACGGTTATATCCAATGGGTTCCGGGGACACCTTTCTGGAAACAGGTATCATCTACTGGATGTACCATAATGAAATATAACATGTCGGGTACACACTACCGGATGTCGAGTTCACAATACCGGATGTCGAGTGCACAATATCGGATGTCGGGTACACAATATCGGATGTAGGTTGCGCACTACCGGATGTCGGGTATACACTACGGGATGTCGGGTACACAATACAGGATATCGAGTGCACATAATTGCATACTACCGGATGTCGGATATACACTACCGGATGTCGGGTACACAATACAGGATGTCGAGTGCACATAACATATGACGGGTACACACTACCGGATCTCAGTATAATGCCAATATACGCACACCAAGAAAATAAATCACCGTAATATTGCAATATACGAAAGAGAAGCCACAGGCTGTTCGTGTAACGGATCCAAAACAGCTGAAGAATATACGTTTGATGAGGAGACATATTGTGACTTCCGCACGATTGAGCTGAAATGATAACACCATTGATGTTTTATCGTTATGTCGGAACATTTCAGGAGCACCGATGTGCCAACACTTTTAGATAAATCAGCATATACATCTTAACTACAATCCTTTGTTCTTATACAGAACACATCCGAAAGTATGCTTGGCCTATATTGTAGTTTACAGACTAATCATGGAGAAGCATAGATCATTTGATCGGTTAGCTGAGTGACTTGCGGTTGAGATCGACTGTCAAGATTATTACACATCCATCTCGGCGTGCTGGTAGTTGACTATGCTAGAATATCATTATCGCAGTGAGAATATACACACTATTACACAGGATAGTTACGTGTCCGTGTTCCAGGATTCAAACAGGCTCAGATATTATCCTGACAGGACACTTTCACCTCGGGAGTCCTGGGTATCGTTTCTCGAAGCTCTGATATCCAAATTGAGACCATAACGCTTTCGTAAGTGCTAGATCCCCATGTATTAGAGATGGCTACGAGAGTCCTTGTTATGGTCTCGTGGTAGAGATGAGAGCTTCTAGAAACGATACCCAGGATCCTAACAGACCTATCAGACAGGTTTTCGCCTCGGGTGTCCTGGTGTATTATTGAGAATTCACGTTAGGTGTCCGGACTGATATAACTGTTGTTGTTGTTGTTGTGCCAAGTCGACCATTCCTGAACTCTAGTATTAGGAACAACTACCATATTTTGACGTCATTTGGTACTGTACAACGCTGCCCGGGATAGAACCACTGATCTACCACACTCAGAGCTGACGCTTTAACCACTATGCCATTGGAACTGGGGTGGGTCATTATTTAAAATAATTTAGATCCAGGTTTAAATTTAAACTTTAAGTACAAACAATGCCTTTATTTCTAATACAAAACCTCCACCTATTTACCAATACAACTATGACGTCAACAGGAATGTTTAACACCAAGTATTCGTGACACAATGAATGGTGTTAAATTCGAGCTATGCTCAGCAACGATACAGTGTGAAATCCAATGTTATTGAGATGGTGGAATAGATAGTTGATATCTTTCAGACGTGAAATATATATACCTAGGGTGTACATTGAGCTATCAGAAAGGTATTCAGTCTGATAAACCCACATTATTTTCCGAGTTTACTCGGTCCATGTAATACTGCTATGAGAACATCATGAAGAATAATGTCTAGCACACACGTAAGAGAAAGGTCATGAAATGCAATTATTGTGAAACTCGACTTCCGCATACACGGAGGAATCTTTAGACGCTTTGCCCCGAGCTTACGAAACCTTTTGAGTACGATTTTATGCCCGAGCTCAAATTTAATATGGGGATATGTGAACAAATCTTTGAGTTGAGCATGAAATAATACTAAAACATGTTTCGTAACCTCGGGGCCAAATTTACTGTTTAAATCATTGAATATTGTCAGTCTTATGTATAGACCTACGATGTAGGTTCAGTTCAAACGGAGTTCAAAAGAAGACCGCTTGCATGGTGAAGACAGTCGAGTTTAACAATAATTGTATTTCAGTCATGTATATGTTTCTGACATAAGACAGTTGAGCTTCACAGTCATTATATTTTAGCCCGGTATTATGTTCCTGACATAAGACAGTCAAGTTTCACAATCATTAGGCCCTATATTTCAGTCCTAAGTGCGTGCATTATCTAGGACCGTATGAACATAAACTTTACAGCTTGATTACCAATCCTCATTAATATTTAAAAAATAAAATTATGTTGAAACCACATTGAATCCGAATAACGCTTAATGAACGCTGCGGGTTGTAAAGACGATTAAAGTAGATTCACGTTTTACGTAATGCGCTCAAATGTGTATTTAAATAGCACAACGTACGGTAGCATTTTAAAGGTCCGCACACACCAGAAGCGAGCGATATATCGCTGCGACACCCCGTGCCAGCGGCGACAACAAAAGATTCTATCGAAATTTGTCGTTGCTAATTTCGCTTTTGGTGTACACGCATCTATATACATAGATGATAAGGTTCTATCTCAGAACGTAAATCGCCGAGGTTGTCGCCGCGAAATACGCCTCTGGTGTGAAAGGACCTTTACGCAAGAGGTTCTAGTAAAGCTTGGATCTTATGTACCTTTCTACAATTCCTAACTGTGGTACGCGGTTGCAGCATTAGAAAAGATCTAATCTTAGATAATACTTGTATTGAGATCAGCGGAAACATATCCTACAATTTATTATCCAATTTATCTTTCTTCGCCACGACGATTTATTTTTTAATACTCTAGATTAAGATAATACTATTTTTTTACAATGTTAAAATATTTGTTTCCCACAGCATTTTGGAGGCTATCGGAGTCTGTTTATATTTAAAGGATATCCAATACCTGATTACCCTATGCTAATACATACATGATATCCCAATTATTTCAGCAGGAGAAAAGGTCGGGAGTCGATCTCAAACATTTTTTTTTTTTAGTTGGATCCTCAACCATTGGGCTATCCATCCAACCGTCAGTTAAAACAATCATCCTTGCTTCAAATTCCTTTATCGCAGTATGGGTGACCATCGAAGCTTATAATTACAACCTCTTGCCATTCACCTTGTAATTGAATATGCTAGTTATAAATCAACTTCATTCATTTATACGATTCTGTGCACGAGTCACCACGAATTGATACACACATATAAGGCATGACAGTGCACTTTATGGGTCTCAGTATATCAAGGAGTGTATACCTTATAACATATATAGATCCATGACCATGAAGTAATGACGTTATTTTATGGAGGTTGTCATCTTAAAATAAATATTGACATTGAAATTTGATGACACGTTTAATGCCGTTCAGAACATGTACAATACAATGAGTATTATGTTTTAAAATAGGTATTTATTTATTGGCAAAGCGAGGCTAAGCTGTAATAAGTACGTGCATGAAATATACATGATCTACCCACTGTGTACGACAATAATGAGAAACCTAGCTACAATCGATCAATCGATTGGTAATTGTATACGAGATACTACACGAATGTTTTCACTCCATTGTTCAGCTAGAATGTTTAGGATTAATTTAGTCGACGCCAATCCGAGCATGTCCACACTTGAAATGAAGTCCATTCTTTTCGTAGATTACGATGAGGTGTTAATGGGAACAGTTAAATCATAATAGTTTTCAGCCTATGCAACTCAAATGATATTTCATTCCATACGGGAATATAAGACTACAGTATTATAGAGTGGAATAGTAGTATCCCATAGGTTCCCACAATATGGATTGTTTCTGAACGTTGTGGAATTTGACCTGATAAATTGGTTTTCTCGGTTGGAAGCCTTGCGCAAAACCCACACAATGGACTGGTTTGGAATATGGTGGAATTAAATAGATATATGCCTGAGAAATTGGTTTTCTATATTCAACTCGGTGCACTAAGCTGTGACTATCAGTAGACAGGAACACAACGTAGCTTTTAGGGTGAGACCTCCACTACATTGACACACTTACACATGTCAGATACTCCACCTCTTAAGATTCATGACATTGTTGATTAGATTGATTTCGAGAGAAAGTGACGTATGTCATGTAATACAATACCTTACTGTCAACGTTAATTATTTACAGCTATGGTAATATAGCTTTATCGTATATACTTTCAGTATAGAATGGGAATAATTAACATTGGGAAATGGTTTTGACATCTTATAATTATTGGTATTATCTACGGGAAATACAATACTTGCATCATGTTTCTAAAGGATTTATACTGAGCAAGGGAACACACACACACACACACACACACACACACATACATACACACACACACACACAAACACACACACATACACACACACACACACACACACACACACATAACACTTGTCATTGACGATCTACAGACCTGACTTTAACATGGGTGGCCTCACCATTCGTTTCAAAGTTAATATCGGTCTGTGTACTATCATAAGGATGCCATCGAAGTCATTCGGTAAACAAACAAAAAAACTTGTTGGTGGGTTAATATAAGCGAGCATGATCTAATTAACGTGTTCTATATCAGTTCAACATCATCGTAGCGATGTTTAACCTTCTATCTGTCACATGCAACCAGAGATGCTCTATATAGATATGTGCATTTGATAGATTTAACAGGAGGAAGGTTAACATTGTATTCATGTGGTTAACACATTTACATATTTATCGTGCGATGTCTGCTGTACGGATTTGTATTGTTTTCCTGTGTTCCGTAATTTTGTTGGTCTGCACATCTAAAATATTCAATCTTTATAAAAAAACTTGTTCTTTTACTTCTTGCCTACATGATACCTATACTTCACTTGACTTTCTACCCGTTATAGTTTGGCATGGCATTGACATCCATTGATACCCTTATTTGGTAGATTATCTCGGTAATTACTTCACAGAATGAAAAACACCCAAAAAGCATTTATACTAAAATTAAGTATTCTGATTTGTTGCAACATAAAGGGAAAATCTCCAAACATTTTGAGTAAATAATACTTAGTAGAGTTTGAAAGACGAGCATAAAGCTGCAAACCCTAGATGTGTGAAGAAGTGCATCAGCAGAATCATGCAAATTGAGTCTTTTCCACGTCTAACTGAACGTATACAATTTCACTAGGTCTACAGTATAGATACAAAAAAATAAAAAATAAAAATTATATAATAAAAAATAAAAGAAAAAAGAAAAAAAAGAAATAGGTAACATATTTCACACATATAGAAATAAATCATGACCTCTAAGCCAATAATTACATGATTACATTGTAATGTCATGTGAAGACTCGAACATTAAATCATCATTTGTACAACGCCTCCTTAATGGCCATGAGAAAACATCACATATGTAACCTGTGTTAAAGAGATTCTGAATATTAAATTATGCCAACGAAATATACACATGCACAATTTACTGAGAAACCAAGTCGCTATGCAAGATTATTCATTTTTATCTCACATCTCAATCTCAGACGTTGACGATTTTATTATTTTACCAAACCGGGACGGAACTGTTTTTCTGTGTCGATATCGTCCCAGAAATGAGCATGTTTCTATATGATTGCAATGGATATGGTTAAAGCCGCACTATGTAATAAATGGCACAGCTGTATCGTTAAGACAAGCATGTATAGCTACATGCATTCACAGGGTATGGTTGCACCAGCCCCAGTATCATATCCCCCATATCTGTCTCACATACATTATATTACATTAGCCTAACATGTAGATGCAGTCTACATGTAGTCTATAAAAAAAACATGGGAACAGAAACTATCAACAGAAACTAACATATTCTTCCAACAATAAACTATATGCAACTAACGACTAAGAAACTACCATATTCTTCCAACAATAAGCTATATGCAACTAACGACATTATCAACAGAAACTAACATATTTTTCCAACAATAAGCTATATGCAATTAACGACATTATCAACAGAAACTAACATATTCTTCCCACAATACAAGTATACGCAACGAACGACATTATCAACAGAAACTAACATATTCTTCCCACAATAAAGTATATGCAACGAACGACATTATTAAAAGAAACTAACAGATTCTTCCAACAGAAACTAAAAGATTCTTCCAACAGAAACTAAAAGATTCTTCTAACAATAAGCTATATGCAATTAACGACATTATCAACAGAAACTAACATATTCTTCCCACAATAAAGTATATGCAACGAACGACATTATCAACAGAAACTAACATTCTTCCAACAATAAACTATATGCAACTAACGACATTATCAACAGAAACTAACAGATTCTTCCAACAATAAACTGCATATATGTAGCATCTGACGTGATATGATCACTATTCCTGGTGATAACTTGAATAGCTTGTAATCAATGTTTTCCAATCAACATATTTCCACTGTCATTATGATTGTTGACCTGGGGCCTTATTCTCGAAACGTTTTTACGATCTTCTTAGCCTAAGAACGTTCTTAACTTTATCTTAAGCATACCTATAGGTTATACTCTACCAATGTATTGGAACTAGTCGCACACCAGCAAATTGTAAATTGTAAATTTGCAAGGCAGTTATTGGTTGAAATTTTGGAAACACATAATTTTATGTGGATAATGTCTGGTTGTCTAAAAGCATTCCAGGTTTATAATTGGCATAAGAAATAATTACAACTTCATGGGTGGTCAGGTATTGTGCTTTCCTTCCTAAAGATTACATCAATCCAAACACTACCAGCTAGTGTGGCCTATGGAAAAGTATTTGGTTGTGTAATACCTATAGCATAAGCTATTCACGTTCTTAAGCTAAGAAGATCTTTAAGTAGTTTCGAGAATAGGGGCCCAGGATAAAAATGCCATCTTATTACTAAACTGGTGAAATTCGTAGTTTCAAAGTAACTTCTCAACAATTCGTAATATTTAATATACCGGTATACAACTTTCAAGTGAAATGTGAACGACACATATATTGTAACATGTAAGCAGAACCCCTGGTATATTTTATTTTGCATGGTTGGTAATATAATGAGCTACAGTGTAGTTGTTTGTAGTTACCATAGAGTAATTAACGGTAGCGCTATATTTGTACACATTCTTGGTGTTTAAGATTGTTTTTTAAAAGTTAATAGTGACGAACACTTATGA